>PVKZ01003064.1:0-39419 GCA_004027375.1 Macroglossus sobrinus
GAAGGCAAAACTGGACGTAAGAAACTTGAGTAAGCAGATTTAGAACTGGCTTAGTCTGAATAATTTTGGAGTACTCTGGGCTATAGGGGCAGTCTCTAGTTGTCTGCTTTCTTGCCCTGGAGTGATTTAGGATAGGGGGAATATTAGCTTGGTATGTAAGAGTTAGATAAAGGAGGTGGTTGGGGCTGTGAACTCTGGATTGGTTGGTTTGCATATTAGCTAGCTATGGAAGGAATTATGTCTCCAGGATCAGCAAGGCCCCATGATGTCAAAGTGTCAAAATAAAATTAAATCAAATTAAAATAGAATAAAATAATAAAATAATAAAGTAAAATTAAATAAAAAAATAAAATTAAATAAAAAATAAAATAAAAATTAAATAAATAAAATAAAATAATAAAATAAATAAATAAATAAATAAATAAATAAATAAATAAATAAAATAAAATAAATGATTAATACGTACCCTTTCCCATGTACCTGTGCTTATCATGGAGCTTATTTTTTTCTGTGGCATTTTCTAATTGAATGATAACAAAGAATGGTGAAGTGGCTTCCTGCAGTCCAGGAATTTATAGTCTATCTTAGTAGATAAACTGCACACATGAAATTGTGACCAGTCATGCAGGGCAGAAGATTATCATGTGCCAGAAAGATCTGCACAGTGCAGGGAGATGGGAGCCTCCTAGAAACACGGAGGGCAGTGGCAAAGAGGACAGACTTTGGAGTGAGACTGCTGGGTTCATCGGGCTTCATTTATTAGCTGTGGAACCTTGAGCAAGTTTTTTAGTCCCTATGTTTTTGTTTCCTCATCCGTAAAAGAGTTTAGTAATAATAGTACCTACTTTATAGGGTTACTGTGAATACTGAGTTAATACATCAAAGGTGCTTAGAACAAAACCTAGCACTCAGTATTGAGTAAGTATTAGCTGTTATTAGGGCTGTGGAAGAAAGTTTAGTGGAGCGTATGGGATTGATATTTACTTTAAAAAGAAGAAAGAGGTGGAAGTTTTCCTTTGTTGGGGCAGGGGAGTACATGGGACTAGAAATGAGGTTCGCAAAGTCAGGTATTAGGAGGTTGCTCTGGTAGAATAAGGCTGAAAAATATAGGTTGATAAGAGTTTTGAATGTTAAAGAGTTTGTATTTTTTCTTTAAATCATACAAATTCATTTGAAGCTTTTTTTTTTAAAGGAGGGGTATGACATTGGTACTTCAGGACTCAGTCTTGGTAATATGGTTTTGGAGGCAGGAGAAGGTTGGTACAGAGTACATAAGTCAGAGTAGATTAAGTAATTGTTTTCTTTTTTCCTTTGCTATGGTTTGTTCTGATTGTTTATGTTAATTTTAATTTTAAAAATTTGAGGTATTTTATGTCTTTTTTGTATGATTTATTTTTATTATATTTTACAAAAATATTGACCTGTAATGGGAAAAATAACTAGCCTGTTAGCATAGGTAGTTTTAGAAGAATTGCTTTGGAGATAGGTGTCAGGGACTTAAAAGATCAAAGCTGGTGATAAGGAATAGAATGATGAGTTGAGTATTTGAGATGTGAACAAAAGAAAGACTCCAAGATGTGATGAGGACCCTGGACGGAGTCTTGAAGTGCACCCAGTGTTCTGGGGGCAGAAATGTAAGAGGGGATGTTGACAGTACAGTGTCCCATAAATCATCAGAGGTGGTGGGAGGCTAGTATTGTCAGATACCACAGAGAGTCAAGGAAAATAAGGACTGAGGTAAAGCTAGATTTGTCAAGAAGTAAGTCATTGTGAATGTTTAAAGTAAACTTTTAGCAAAGTGGTATGAGAAGATGCCAGATTTCAACAGTTTAATAAGAAATGTATGATCATGAAATAGAAGAGAGTATAAACCACTGGTTGGTAAAGTTTAATGGCAAAAGCTATCGGGTTAAATGAGGGAAAGCACATTTTGGGTGTGGAGTGTGTGTGTGTGTGTGTGTGTGTGTGTGTGTGTGTGTGTGTGTGTAGTTGGAAAACCTTAGCAACTTTAAAAGTTCCGATCAGCTGAGAGGCGGGAAAGTAGATGTGAGAAAGAAGGAGATATTTATACTAAGGAGGCAGTATTCCATGGCCAGAAGCAGGAGTAGGGGACAGATGCCACAGGAGTGAACTTGGAAGTGAGAATGGGGGCTGACTGAAGAGTAATGGTGCAGTAATCCAGATAACTACTGGTTGTAGCAAACTGAGGGCAGTTAGAAGAGAGAAAGGAGAGTAATTTGCAAATCTCAGGTTCAAACAGGGGAAAACGCAAACCGAAGCATTACTGAGGTCCAGCACTGATGTGGGCATGCCCATTTAAGTGAGCAGGGTCGCGGAAGCCCAGGGTTGCAGAAGCCCATTTTCCCATTGGTAAAATGGTTTGAAATTGTGACCAAGGGTCCAGCCTAGGAAATTTCTTACTCTAGTCAATGCTCAGTAAACATGAGTACTGAATATCAGAGTAATAAGGGGAGGAATAAAATGGTGTTACTTAATCTCCAATCATGGTTAAAAGAAGAATAATATGGTACAAATGTACTTAAGATAAAATTATTTTATTCACCTTATATATAATATTTAGGAACACAATCATTCCTTAAAAGTATGAAAAGAATATAAGTATGATGTTTTAGGTGCTCTAAATGTAAAATTTAAAATATGAGTCAAAACTCATACCTGTCAAAATGATGTATACTAGTTTCTAACTTTGATTGGGAAGAGAACTGGGCAGAGATGCAGTGTCTGTTGTTTGTGCCCACCCCTCTCTTCTTTGACCTAATTATTCTTCCTTCACAGGCTTGAACCCAGCCCTCAGGTTTTCCTTCACCTTTGTTGTTGTCTGTGATAGGCCTCTCATCTTCCAAATGACATTGATACAGGTGGTATGTCATAGTTGCTCTGTAGGGCTGCCATGCAAAAGAGGCCATGGGTATAGAGGTTAAGAATACTCGGGAGTTGAACTCTTGGTAATCTTGGGAACTTAGCTTCTCTGAGCATATTTCCTCATTTGTAAAAAAAGGGGGTAGAAAGAATAAGAAGGATTGCAAGAGATTAGAAGAGAGTCAGCTACATAGTATCAATTATTCTAAATTGGTTATATCTAATGGACGTTTCACAACTTTTTGCTCGTTTTAAGTTTTTCAGAAATGCATTTTTTTTTTAAAACTGACAAAACAATTTATTTGCCTCTGGATAACAGAGCTATTGGTATGTGCAAAGTCTTGTGCCTTAAGGAACATGACAAAGGCCAAGGGAAGGATTAAGGGGTTACATGAGGACAAAGTCAAACTTGGTAAGAGAGGTGTACCCACAACAGGCTGTGCTGTGATTATTTTTTTGTCGTGTTTTTTGATGTGTCTTTAACAGTTTTGACACAGAAAAGTTATTCTCTAATTTTAAAATTTAGATATTTCATATGAAATCTTTAATTGTTGCTAGTTTTAGGAAACAAATCAGTGTTTTTAAGACACATCTCCTAATGAGGAATCAGACATTTCAGTTCAGCAGGTAAATAACCTTTCTGCCTTCACTGGTCAGCCTCCATGGGCAAATATGACTTCTTGAAAAAGGAGTAGAAAAACTGAAATTTTTTTCTCTATAACTGTCATGAGGTGTCTCAGGAACCCTTTTCTGATCACCCTGCTGTAATTTAGTTTAAGTGGCACTCTAGAAACTGAAGCAAGCTCTCCTCTGCAAGGCAGTAGTAATCAAAGGGATAAATTCTTTTCTCTTTGAAAATAGAGTGAAATCATTTCCACTCTGGTCTTTGCAACCCAATGCCTGCTGATAATGGGAGCATAAACACATTAGGCACCAAAGAGGAATGGCATCTGGATGCTAAGATGTGATCAGAATAGCCAGAATAAACACAGGGGCCATGAGGGAAGCTGAATTCCATCCTATCACATCATGTTGAAGCATAGTTCAGTGTATGACTATGTGATACTGATGTGAGTAAAATCAGTTTTTGTTTGCAGTGTTCACATTTAGACCTCCCCCATCCTCTTGACTGGGTATAATATATAAATCAAGCCACAGCTGACAGTGATTTTCTTTCTTTATCCAGGAAAAGGTCTTTGACGCTGATTGTGACTTGGCTTTACTGCGTTGATCTTCATCACAAGCGCTTTTTATAATTCCCACAACAACACTAATTCCAGTTGTTGGGTTTTTTGGTTTTTTTTTTTTTTGCATATACATATCACAATTGGGTCTTTCATTACATGATATGCAGTCACTCGTATATGCTTCATGAAAGCAGTAAATTTAAAGAAAAGAGAGACTATTTAAAACTTGAGACCAGAGAACAATTTATCTTATTTACAGTTTGGCTTAAAGATTGGTATTTAAGTTAATATCATACCACATGTGGTAATCCTGCAAAGTGCTACATATTTTTATTTATAGTTAAGGGACTAAAGCAAAATCCCCTTTTCATTATGTAATCTTGCATTATTTACTCAGTGATAAATGACATTGCCTTGTGGGTATGAGTTTTGCAATGAAAGGGTCTATTGTAGCATATATTTATGTGGGGGAGGGGGTTGTTAGAGTTATGGTTCCAGAGGGGTTTTAAACTCTAAATATCCTGGTACTTGTTCAGTTAAAACATCTAGCTTAATGTTATTTTAACACTGTGTTTTTACTTGAAGTAAAAGAAAAATAAAAAGGAATGAACAAAGGTGGGAAGCTTAAGGTTAAAATGCTAGAAAATAAATGAAATGACTGAAGGCATATATCCGAAACTCAAAAGATTAAAATTGTACCAGAGATAATGTGATCTTTTGATTGGCTTGTTTTTGCTGTTTAAAAATTACTTCAACTTTAAAAGTTTATTAACTCTTTAAGGGCACCAGCGAACAATTTCTATCAGATTGGGGAGATATGAATATGAGGAGCTCAAAGAAAAGTTCTGAGGGACTGGAGAGTTTAATAGCTACTCAAACCTTTGAGTAGAAAACCAGTTCCATGCTATGCCAGTTTGTTTAGTATTCATAAGACTTCTACTGAAGAAAGAGTTAGATGTTTTAGAGGGAGGGTTAATCTTTTAGAATATATTTGTTTAGAAATAGAAAGAAAAAATAGATGAAATAAGAGGACATATCAATTTTAAATAAAGTAGATTTTAGTTCAGCCTATACTCATTCAGAATTTTGGATAATTTAACCAGAAATGCCATTTTGCTAAATAGAAAAATAAGGACTTCCTAACAAGTTAATAAAATAAGGTTTTAGGACTAATATATGTGAGGCAAATGTGCTCCTTTAATTTATTCAGCACTTAAAAGATATCATACCACTATTTTTTGAGCCTCTGTTATTTCTGATGAGTAGTCAAGTGTCACTGTGAGGAGAAGCCATCTGTCATTTGTGTCATTGTCACCCTACATATACTGTCATTTTGTTCTGCCTGCTTTCAAGATATTTTTTCTTTGTTTTTTAATCAGTTTGATTATGGTGTGCATAGGTGTGATTTCCTTTGCATTCATGTAGCTTGAGTTTGTTCAGATTCTTGAAGCTTTAAATTTACATCTCTCACCAAATTTGGAAAATGTTAACTATTTTAAAATAAGTAGGTTTGGGGAATAAGTTTACATTTACCAAAGAAGGTACAAGGATAGTATAGAGTTCCTACATACTTATCACCCAGATTCCCTTATTGTTAACATCTTACATATAATCATAGTGTATTTGTTAAAATACAAAAGTAACGTTGGTACAGTGCCATTAACTACAGGTTTTCCATCAGTGTTCTTTTTTTTTTTTTCTGTTTTAAGAATCTAATCTAGGATAGCACTTTACATTTTATACTCATATCCCTAAGTCTCTTTCAATCTGTTACAGATTTTCATAATTTATTTGCTTTTTATGGCCATGACACTTTTGAAGAGTATGGTCCGGTATTTTTTAGAATGTCCCTTGATGTGGGTTTGTCTGATATATTCTCATGCTTAAACTGAAATTATGGATTTGAGGAAGAATACTATAGGGGTAAGGTGCCCGTCTCATCAAATCATATCAAATGATATCAATATTACTAATGGCAGTAGTAACCTTAACAATGTGATTAACCTTGCGTCTGCCACAAGGTCTACTGTAAACTTGATATTTTCCTTTTTCATTCTCTATTCTTTGGAAGCAAATCACTGAGTATGACTCATACTCTTGGAGAGAGAAATTTCCTTCTAACACTTGAAAGAGGTAGTATCTATATAATATGGAATTCTTTCATAAGAAAGATGTACTCCCCAACCCCAATTTTTTTTTTATTAATCATTTGTTTATATCAGAATAGAGTCATAGATATTTATTTCATTCTTTGGATTCTAATTCAATACTGTCATTATTTATTTTCTTTAATTGTTTCAGCTTTGGTCATTGAAAGCTCTTTTACGTTTTTTCCTGTGTCCTTTTGAGATACCCTGCTCTTTTTCTGCAAAGATTTGTCCCTTCTCCGCCTCCTGTTCCCCTCCCTCACTCTTCTTTGGAGGCCTATCTGATGCTCTAGGCCTGTCTTGTATTTTTCCTGCCCCTTCTCCAAAGAGGCCTGGTTCCTTTTATTGAAAAATAGTATTTAGAAACTACAGTCTGAGTGCTGGTTGTTTGCAATGTTCATTATTTTTTAAAGTATTTTTTTGTATGGCATTTTCTTTTACTTCTCTTTCCTGGACTTTAATTATGTATGTTAAACCTTTTGTTTTTGGCTTGAAAGTACCTGAAGCTCCATTCATTCTTTTCAACATTTTTTTCTCTCTGTTCTTCACATTGTATTATTTCTATATAAATATTTTCAAGTTCACTTACACTTTCTTCTGTAATCTCTAATCTGTTATTAAACCTCATTCAGTGAAGTTTTCATTTCAGATACAGTATTCTTCAGTTCTAGAATTTCCTTTTTTTAAAATACTAATATCTATTTCTATGCTGAGTTTTCCTTTTAGTTCATTTATATTACAGCATTTATGCCCTTAACTATAATACTAATAGCTGCTTTAAAGTCTTTGTCTGCTAATTCCAATATTTGGATCCACTCAAGTCAGCTTCATTGATCGCTTTATTTTTGAGTATGGGTCATATTTTCTGGTTTTCTTTGATGTCTAATAATTTTGGATTTTATCGTAGGTGTTGTGATTGATACTTTATAGAAACTTTGGTTTCCTTGTGTTCCTTGGAAGAGTATTAATGTTTTGTATTAACAAGCAGTTAACTTGCCTGAACTAAAAACTTCCAACTTTGCCTTCTTTGCAGCGAGCAGCAGCAGACATCTCAGTTTAGTTTATTAGTTCATTTAGCCATGAATGGACTGTTTGGTCTGTCCCATACTTGCATGGTTCAGTTAGAGAAATGGGCAGTTTAAATGCAGAATATGAATCTCTTGCCTTTTCTGAAGTTTTCCTTCTTTACAGCTACTGAACTCTGTTTTCTTATTCTTCAGCTATTAAGACTGCAGGTTTCAATTTGAATTTTAGCTGCCTGGCATAGCACCCGTTAGGACCTACACTCAGATGAAAAACTATAAAACAGAAACTCAGTGCCATTCCCTTATCTCAAGTGTCTACTCCCTACAGTTTCTAACAATTTTTGCTCACTCTCTTGTGCTTTCATATTTTTTCATTGTTACCTAGAGATTATAAATATTATCAATGGGAGGGTTGGTCTTATAGAAGCTATTACATAATTACCGAAATGGTACTCCCCTTCATTTAAGGGGAAGGGCGGTATTAATTTAAAAAACAAATAAATGTAAAACTAATGCTGTTGTGCTATGAAGAAGTACATAGTGCTATGAGATCTATTAAGAGGGGAATTTGACTTAATCAGTGAGGTCAGGAAAACTTTCCTTGAGGACATGGTGAGGTGAGGGAGAGAATTAATAGGAAAAGAGAGAGTAGAAGAGGATTCCACATATTTTTGAGTGGATGAATAATATTATCCAGCTTTGTGTGCATCTTGGTTTCTTTCTTGGCACATATTCTTATCCTTTCAATCTTTAATCTTTTCTCTAGGTTTCCATGATTATGAAAGGGAATCTATAGCTATGATGTCTATAATGTTATACAATTAAGCATGTTCTGAATGGAAACTTCTGGAGCCAAAAGACTTGTGGGTATGGAGCATTTAAGTGGTATAGTGGAGTCCTTGGCCTTCTGATCAATATGATCAACTTAGTTGTAAGGAAATTCCAGCCCTCCCTTCAAGTATTTATGAATGCTATATACAATTATAACTATAACTATATATGTATATATAAACACACACACATACTGTTATATATATACACAAATTCAAAGCAAGAAAGAGTTATCCTAGTTGACCAAAATAGAGAGGGAATATAAAGTATGATAGACAGGAGCCTAACCTGGTAGGCTTTCACAGAGGAATAGGTGTAGGACTTAATAGCTGGAGGGGAAGGGGTACCCAGCCATGGGCCCAGTATATGTAGAGAACTGAAACTGAGTTAAATGCATCAAGCCAGAAGCTATGAGAGAGCATTCCCTATGTTAAATGGAGAAAGAAAATTCCATTACACTGTCTCAACAGAAGCAATACAGTTTGCTTTCTACTCAGGGCTATACATGGAAAGAGTACCTGAGTCCTCAGACTGAAGGAGCACACTGAATCTTGAGCTGGTCAAATAAGAATAAATCTACAGTTAGACATATTGAGTGAAACTGTAGAATGTCAAAGATAATGAAAAATATAAAATCTACCAGGGAGAAAAAAGATACATATCAAGAAATGCAGATTAATACCAAGCTCTTACCAGCAAAAAGAGATGTCAGAAGTAATATATTCAAAGTGCTAAATAAAAATAACTGTCACCTTTTAAGTCTACATTTAGTTACTACTACATCATTCAATAGTGAGGATTTAATAAAGACATTTTCAAACATGTAAGTATTGAAAAAGTATACTACCCATAAACTTCTCCCAAAAGAGTTACTAAAGATATACTTAAGTAAAAAGGAAATTGTGTTAGATTGTATTTTCCAAAAATGGCCATAACAGTATCTACCATCTCACATACTATTTTCCAATGTGCCTTAGCTGCTCCCTATCAAAAGAAGTTGAATTCCCTCTCTTTGCATCTGGACTGGCCGTGTGACTCTCTTTTGAAACCAACATAATGTGATAGGAGTGATATCATATTGACTTTCAATTCTAAATCAGAAAAAGTCATTCAGCTTTCAACTGATCGTTTAGGACACTTGCTCTGGTAGCTGCCAGTTGCCATATAAGATGTCCAGCTCTTCTACACAAAGCCTGGCTCCTCTGATCATCAGAAAAGTCTGTCCTCCTGCTGAATACCACGGAGTGCCATGGTCAAATTCATAAGATGCAGAATTGCCTAGCTAAGAGTTAACGCAAATTCCAGACCCACAGAATATAATAAAATGGTTGCTGTCTGAAGCCACAAAGTTTTGGGTTAATTTGTCATGTAGCAATAGTAACTAGAATAAAATTGAACCCTGAAGAAGAGGGTGGAATATATCAATCAGTCATGAGTAAGAAAGCTGATGAACAAATAAAAATAAGTATTGACTTTTTTCTAAGTTGAATGAGAGTTGTTAAAAACAATGTGATGCTAAGATATTAGCAACAATAATACGGAAGCTGGTATGAGGGAGCGGGAAGAGGAGAGACTGATGATAAAACCTCGTAGGAATTTTTTATTGTATTGTTCAGAAGTCTACTAGAGATTGACTTTAAATAGGCATGTTAAAGAAATAGATTGTATCACTTATGTAATAGTAGAGGAAAAAAGAATTCTCAGAGCAGAAAAGTAAAAGCTAAGAAACAAAATTGTGGTAGACAGAAAATACAAAATAAGTTGGCTGAGATAAGAGTTCTTACAACAGTAATCATGATAAATATAAATAAATTTCAGTTATTAAAAATTATAATTATATATTTTTAAATGCAGTCAATGCTGTTTTAAAGATACCCAGGCAAAACAACTGAGAGCGGTTAAAAATAAAAACAGAGGGATAGAAATGATATCAGGAAAAAAACAAATTAAAAAAAAAGCAGGTATGACAATGTTAATATAAGGAAAAATGGAATTTCTGGGTGTTTTACTGAGAAAACATTTATGCATGTGCACTAGGAGACATGTACAAGGATAGTCAATGCAGCATTTTTGCAATGAAAAAAATTTTTCAAATGCCAGTTTATTTTTTTCATTACACACACACACACACACACACACACACACACATTTTTTAAACATTTTTTTTGTTTTCCCCTGCCCCCTCTCTTCTGGTAGCCACTAATTCATTATCCATGTCCATGAGTCTCTGTTTGCTTGTCCTGTTCATTTGTTGCTTTTAGGTTTATATCCTGTATATGTGATATCATGTGATTTTCAACCTTTTCTGTCTGGCTTATTTTACTTAGTATGATTTTACTTAGTATGATTATTTCAAGGTTCATGTTGTTGCAAATGGCAGTATTGCATCTCTTATAGCTGAGTAATATTCCATTGTATATATGTACCACAGCTTCTTTAGCCAATCATCTATCATAGGACATTTCAGTTGCTTCCATGTCCTGGCCACTGTGTACAGTGCTTCTATGAACATCGGTGGGCAAATATCTTTTCACATATGAGTTTTCAAGTTTTGGGGGTAAATACCCAGTACAGGCATTGCTGGATCATATGGAAGATCAATTCTTAGTTTTTTGAGGAACCTCCATATCGTTTTCCATAGTGGCTGTACCAATTTGCAGTCCCACCAGCAATGTATGAGAGTTCCTATTTTTCCATATCCTTTCCAACATTTGTTATTACTTGTCCTGTTGATTACAGCCATTCTAACAGGTGTGAGATGGTATCTCATTGTGATTTTGATTTGCATTTCTCTAATACCTAGCAATGTTGAGCATCTTTTTATATATTTTTTGGCCATTTGTATGTCCTCTATGGAGAAGTGTCTGTTCAGGTCCTCTGCCCATTTTTTGATTGGATTGTTTGTTTATTTCTTGTTATTGAGTGTTATGAGTTCTTTGTATATTTTGGCTATTAGGCCCTTATCAGAGGCGTTGCTTGCAAATATATTTTCCCATTCAGATGATTGTCTCTTTACCTTTATGATAGTTTCTTTTGCTGAGCAGAAGCTTTTTAGTTTGATGTAGTCCCGTTCATTTATTTTTGTTTTTACTTTCCTTGCCTTTGAGGTCAAATTTATAAAATCCAAGGTCCTTCAGTTTAATTCCTATGTTTTCTTCTATGCATTTTATTGTTTCAGACCTTATATTCAGGTCAGTAATCCATTCTGAGTTAATTTTGGTGTGTGGTGATAGACAATAGTCTAGTTTAATTGTTTCGCACGTGGCCTTCCAATTTTCCCAACACCATTTATTCAAGAGGCTTTCCTTTCTCCACTGTATATTTTTGGCTTTTTTGTTGAAAATTATTGCCTATATAAATATGGGTTTACTTCTGGACTCTATTCTGTTCCACTGGTCTGTGTGTCTGTTTTTCTGCCAATACCATGCTGTTTTGATTACTGTCACTTGTTAGTATAATTTGAAGTTGGGCCGAGTGATGCCTCCAGCCTCATTCTTTTTTCTCAGGATGTGTTTGGCAATTCAGGGTCTTTTGTGCTTCCATACAGATCTGATAATTTTTTGTTCTATTTCTTTAAAAAATGCCAATGGGATTTTGATGGGGATTGCATTAAATCTGTACAATGCTTTAGGTAATAAGGTCTTTTTAACTATGTTGATTCTTCCAATCCAAGAACACAGAATATCTTTCCATTTCTTTGTATCTTCTTTGATTTCTTGTAATAGGGTCTTATAGTTTTCATTATATAGGTCCTTCACTTGTTTCGTTAGATTCATTCCTAGGTATTTTATTCTTTTTTGTTGCAATTGCAAAAGGAATTATGTTTTCCACTTCTTTTTCTGACACTTCGTTGTTAGAGTATAGGAACACTATGGATTTTTGAACGTTGATTTTGTATCCAGAGACTTTACTGTATTTGTTTATTGTCTCTAGTAATATTCTTGTGGAGTCTTTAGGGTTTTCTATAGAGAGAATCATGTCATCCACAAATAGTGACAGTTTGACTTCTTCATTTCCTATTTGGATACCTTCTATATCTTTTTCTTATCTGATTGCACTCTTGAGGACCTCCAATGTTATATTGAAATGAGTGGTGATAGTGGACAGCCTGGCCTTGTTCCTTATCTTAGAGGGAAGGTTTTTAGTTTTTCACCATTAATTGTAATGTTGGCTGAGGGCTTGTCATATGGCCTTTATTGTAATAATGAAAATTTTAAAAAAATTTAAATATTTATCAGTAAGGAAATTATTAAAGAGTTTGCTTACCTTGGTTCAATCATCAATTCGAATGGAGACTGCAGCCAAGATATAAAAGAAGGCTGATACTCAGAAGAGCAGCAATAGAATGAGGAAAGATTAAGAAGATGTATTATTAGAGACCAAAGCTAAGATCTTCCACGCACTTGTATTCCCAATTACTATGTACGAATGTGAAAGTTGGGGAGTGAAGATGGCTGATAGGAAAAATAAGAGATTCATTTGAAATATGGTGTTGGAAGAAAGCCCTGGACTGCTAGAAAGATGAACAAGTGGGTCCTAGAGCAAATCAATCCTCAAACATCACTGGAGGCAAAAATGACAAAACTGAAGTTGTACTACCTCAGGCACACATGAGAAGGTAGCATTCTTTGGAAAATAAAATAATGCTGAGAAAAATAGAATGCAGAAGGAAAAGAAGAAGACCAAATACGAGATAGATTGACTCCATAAAATAAATTATAGGCATTAGTCTACAGGAGCTGAACAGGACTATTGAGGACAGGACATTATAGATATGACTCATTCATAGGGTCACCAGGAGTCAGAGCCTACTCAACAGTATGTAACATACATGAGGAAATAGATAAATTGTGGAGTATTCATATAGGAACACTAAATTGCAGTTAAAAGAAACAAGCTAGATCTATGTGCATCTATCTACATGGTTATATTTCAATACTATTGAGTAAAAAAAATAAGTTACAGGATATATGTCAGTGTGTCATTTCTAAACAAAATACATTTACATTTCTAAGATTTGAATTCTGATATTAGTTTCTCAAATTTCACAGCAGTGAGCATTGTTCCTATAAGCATATGAGTGTCTGAGGAACTGTGCCCAGAAACTTCAGCAATAAACTGGCTGTCATTGAGAGTGATTACTGTATCCTAAAGAATGAACAGTCTTGGAAGAGCAGAAAGCTGTCTTCCTCTGAGTAAGTAGAATTAAATATTTTGTAACTACTCACAGTGTGCTCAACACTATATAATATGTATATATGCAAATGTTTCTCCTCCTGAGTTGCTTTCAACAAAAGAGATGTGGCATAAAGAGGTACAGGTATATATCCTGAGAAGAAAAATTAAGAGGTGTTTGTAAGAAGATGTTTGTTAAGTAATAACTTTATACTAGAACCTTGCAAGCTAGAATCTCCATTCTGTAAATAACTAGATGTTGAAATCACAAATGCCCTCAGATGTCAATTCCATGTATATTTGTTGAGAACCTACATACAGGATACTCTGCTTAACATGGTCATGAACGCAGAGATTAATCAGGAGTCCCGAGTAGTTTATAGACCAGAAGAAGATGGCTGTAACTATAAAATGAGGCAGGATAAGTTAAGGGCCCTGAGAGTGATACACACAGCTTTGTAGCTTAAAAGGAGAATGGAATTGTTTTCTTTGGAGGGATCCAGAATGGCTCTACAGAGGCTGTTTTACACGTTTGTCAGTGTGTGCATTTCTGTTTGGGTGATTGAAAGTAAATAGTAGGACAGTTTTTCTTTGTGATATAGCTCTGTTTAGTATTTGATCCTTTTCCTATTCCCTCCACCCCTTAAGAAAAATATTGCTGTATATTAAACCTTTTGAAGCTTTTAATGGTGTTGTTGACACAATCATTTAAGCATTTTAAATACCGCATTTTAGAGGCATAGTGGTTAGCCACTGGAAACTAACCATTGGATTTGGTAAAGGGGGGGAATTCTATGTTATGGCTATGACAGAGAACGGAAAAATACTTTAGTGAGATGGGTTGGCATTTTAAATTGGAACACAATAATAACTAAAATTGCTGAAGTCAACAGACTGCTTAGGAATATGGTTACCATTTGCTGAGAAAGGCCTTTCAAGGTAGCTACCTACACGTGTTTGCAACCGCACTGAGTTCGGTTCTTCCCTAAACCTGGGACTGCGACCCCTGATTGATGTTAGTGAGAGTTGTGGACTCACAGAAAAGGGAGATTGAGGTCATCAATGAATCCAAGGCAAATACAAAGTCAGTGTAATAAGCAACAGGTTATAATAGACTTACACATTACATGTAACTTACGTTGGAAACCATGCAGAGGTGATGGTGATCTTCTAATCTTCTGAGGCTCTCTTAAAAATTTTTATTTTTCCTCCAAAGCCATTACAATATAAGTTGATTCTAGTTCACACAACTTAAAGAAGATTTAAAAAAAAAGGTAGAATGGAGATACAAAGACAGTTTTAAGAGGTGATATTTATATTTGATTTATGACTTGGATGATATGAAGGAAATGGCCATGAGAGCTGGAGGATGAGAATTCTAGGGAAGAACATCAGCAAGTGTAAAAGCAGAAATGGATGACCTTGGGCAAATTAAATTGCTTTACCTCTCTGGGCCTCATTGTCTTCATTTGTAAGACTAGAGAGTTGCACTAAGTGAGCCGCCCTAAGGAATTTCTCAGCTCCAAAGTTCAGTGAAATAAGGACTAATTAAAATGGGCAACAGGGCCAAAGTCAAATAGTTTTGTTTGTTGTTTTATTGAGATATAATTGACATAACGTTGTATTAGTTTAAGATGTACAGCATAACGCTTTGATATTTTGTGTGTGAGTATCAGTATTTGTTTTTAAAGATGATGGCCCTGGGGTAGCTGAAACATTGGGAAGGTGATGGAGACATGGAAAGGGACAAAATGTTGGCAAGAGAAGAAATGTCAAATGAAAAATGATTCCAGATTAGTGGGACAGGATGGTGTTAGGGGGAACACTTCTTTTCCATTTCTGATGGTTCCATCTTCATTTTCTTAATTACTATACCATTTCTATTATTTACTTCTACCCTCAGGAAGGTAGAGTGACTAACTCTGATAAATTTGAGAAGAAGAAACTGGGCATGCTCTGCTCAGCTCAGCTTCTCCCTTTTATTTGTGGGTAGTAATCCTGACCATGGAGAGCTGTTCTTACTTCTGCAGGCCCCAAGTCTTACCTGGGGAAGGTACTTCCTCTTCTGGGAGCTTTGACCTGAGCCAGCATTTGCCTGTGACCCTATGGGTAAATCTGTTGAATTTGAGCATTCGGTTTCTAGGTACTGCTAAACCATGTTCTCCGGTTTAGTCTTCATTAGTAGTAATGGTGATATTTTGGTTTTCTTCTGCCGTACCCTCATCTTATTTCTCAGTATGTTTAGAATTTGAATGGGCAAGAAAAGTGCTGTTTATTTGGCCCTCTCAAACTCTAAAAGCTGGGATTCAAGGGGAAGGGAACTAGCTTTAGCAAGAAGGGATATTGTTCTCTATGAATCAGTCTGAATCAGGAAAAGGTAATAATTGTGAAGAACTAGAGGTACTCAAGGTGTGATGGAGCTCCAGAGATTCAAAATCAATTCACTAAAGTAGGAGGCCAAATAATTAGCTGAGAATGATTCAGCAGGCATGGAATTGGAAAGTGAAAAGAAGAAAAGATTTAGCATTGCAACTATGCGGAGTATACTCAAGAAGAATCCACTGAAAAGGACCAAAGGATTGCCAGGTAGTGTGATAGACAAGGCTTGGATGAGTAGAATTGTAAGGCAGCCTCATTCTCTGCCACCACACAAAAGTGGTGAAAACTGCTCTATAGAATATATTTTATTCTTAAGCTATATTAATTTTCACAAATAAATGCATAAATCTCTTAGGAGTAGACAATGAGTGGTTATATCAATAAATACTATTAGTTTAGACATGTGCTTGCTTTGGCAGCCCGTATACTAAAAATTGGAACAATACAGAGAAGATAGTTTTTAGACAGTCACTAAGTTAACCCTTATCTCAGTTGATTCAGATTTCCATGTGTCTGTGTGCACACACGCAGAGGTATATTTTTTATTAAACAATTTTTTTAAAAGAAGCTAATCTACAAATACAGCATGGTAGCGGCCCCAAATACCAGCAGGATGAATTTTTAATGTCCATTGTTTTTCATTATATAGCTATATTCAATCACTTTATTAAAGGTTATTCTTTATGTGACAAATTCGATCCATCTTATGCGGAAAAGAAAATATCCTGGCTTATTTCCTTTGCCCATTGACCTTTGTAGGACCAAAGGGAGTGCCACCTTCTCCATAAAGTCATTTCAAACTATTCTTTGCACCTCTGATTTCTCTCAATTCCTATTACTCTTAAAAGTCAAAGTGTACATTACCACATACAGTTTGGTAGGGGGAGGAAGAGTAGGGAGCAAGGAAGGATTTGGGGAGGTGTTTGCATTTGAACTGGGTGTTGAAGAAAAATAGAATTTGGCAGGTGGATATGGGAGGCAGGAGCCAGGAGCACTCCAGGTATAGCACATTGCTTAATCCAGAAAGCAAGGAGGTGTGTTGTCTTCAGGGAGCAGTCTGTTGAGCAGGCCCGTGGCTAGAGGACACGGATGCAAGGGAGCGTGGTCTCCGTGACTAGGAAAATAGCATGAAAACATATTATACAAGGCTGTAGGAAGCCGGATTTTTTTTTTTTTTTTTTAAGGCCAGGTGAGATTTGATGAGGGAATAGCCTGTAGAAAAGTAGAAAATGAAAATTCAATGGACTTGATTGCTGGAATGAGATTGACTAGTAGACATGCAGATAAAGTCAGAAGGGAAGCCTGGAAGAGTTAAACAATAAAAAGGGAGGGCTCAATTTTACTTGAAAAGTCAAGCAAGTAATCTTTGTAGTTGATAAAATAATACCTCCTAATATTTATAAATATAAAAATTGTTTTAAATTGATCTACTCTGCTAGAGTTTTATTTCTTTTTTATTTTTGGTAAAAGAATAATAAGAGAACAGCTTATGCTGAAAGAAATTAGGTACACAACAGGAACTGAGATAATTTCAAATAATTTTTCTTTTAGCTGGATTGCTATTATAAAATAGGAATACATTTTGATTCAGAACTTTTATGAAGAACTTGAGCATTTTATTACAACATCTGTTTCTACATTTTAATTTCTTTCTTTCCTTTTTTATAGGTATTTGCATACTTTTTTTTTTCATATGAGAAGACCTTTTTGTTTGCCACAAGAAGGCTATTATCCAGAATGTTAATGGGTTTTCAGCTATTAAGATGTAATGATATACCTTGAGTATTTAACTATAAATTTGAAAAATCTCCACGAACAATCTCAAAGGAATACTTAGAATGCTCTCCTGGTAAATTGGCTCATTTTCCTGTAATTTACTGGAAGTACTGATATGAGAGTAGTCCTAATGTGAAAAGTACATTAATCCCTGGAGTTACATTGTATGTATTAAATTATTACTCTCAAAGAATAAAACGCATGAGAACATTTAGCCTTCATTCACATTTGTTACTTAGACTCACAGTAGAGAAAATCACTTATCTTTGATGCATAAAATTAGAAGTGATACATTTAATATCTTTTAAAACAAGAGGTACAGTGATGCTCAGTTATACTTTTACATAAAAATTGCTCTTTTCCAAAACAGGGGCTGTTCTACTTAGGAGAACAATTCTTCTGGCTTTGTGGAGGCCCTTTTTACTTCTTTGGTAATTGAAATATTTTTAGAAACCCATAATGAAGCTTTCTTTGATGTCAGTCACAGAGATTAGTCTGCCTTCTAGCCATGAGCTCCTAACACATTCATTTAAGAAAGTAGTCATTTGTAGGAGCAGCGGTTGCAGGAGCATTTAGGGTCTTACTTGGAATTTTGTCTAATTTTGTTTTTCTTCTTTGCCAGGGGACCGAAAGTTGTGGAACCATAATTTGTGATATCAGGGGTTTTTTTTTGATAAGCAGCCATTCTGGATGATTAAGGCAGATAGGAAGCCCCTCCTGGGAGTTTAACAAAGCTGTCAATAAGACCTACACCATGGACATAAATCTGGACCCTTCTCGAGATGACCTGCCTCTCATGGCCAACACCAGCCACATACTTGTGAAGCACTATGTACTGGATTTAGATGTGGATTTTGAAAGTCAAATCATTGAAGGCACCATAGTGCTTTTCTTTGATTCTGGAAACAAATTCAGGAAAAAGAGTAGTTCTACGGAGGAAACCTGCCGATCAGAATCAGATGAAGCCTGCAAATTTAGGATGCTGGAACCATGCCATATCTCTGTGACAAATACAAGGACTTTCTCATCTAAAATGGGATACAATGATTTTGCAATCTGTGGTAAAGGTGAAAAAGATACTTCAGGTAAAGATGGTAACCATGACAACTGGGAACTGGCTTCTGAGATTTCTAGTTCAAAGTACTGCTGTGACACAGGGAATCATGGGAGTGAAGATTTTTTGCTAGTGTTGGACTGCTGTGATTTATCTGTATTAAAGGTTGAGGAGGTGGATGTTGCTGCTGTGCCAGGTATTGAAAAATTTACAAGGTCTCCCAAGCTCACAGTTATTTCTGAGCTCAGGAATCAGATTGTACGTGAACTTGTGACTCTGCCTGCAGATCGTTGGAGGGAGCAGTTAGACTGTTATGCTCGCTGCAGCCAGGCTCCTGGCTGTGGGGAACTCCTGTTTGACACTGACACTTGGAGCTTACAGATCAGGAAGACAGGGGCTCAGACAGCTCCTGACTTTCCTCATGCCATAAGGATACAGTACAGAACCAAACCCCAGGGGCGATCAGTTACATGGACCTCAGACCAGAGTGGCAGGTAGGTTATCGGGCACTCTGCAGCTCCCTGCCTGTTGATCTTACACACTGGGAGATGAGTCTTTGCAGAAATTCTCTCGGACAGGGGACCAACTCTGCAAAGATGCTCCTCTTTATTCTGTAGCATTACCCATCCAGCCTCAAATTCTTAGACCCACTGTAAAGCAGGTAAATTCCTAGGCATGCTCAATTCTTAATAAGATTACTTCCCTTAAGTCAGGATAAAAAGATTATTGTGTTAAGACCCTGCATTTCTGAGTTAGGAAATTGAAAAGCAGACTGTATGATTAAATCTCGACCTAGCTCTAGGTTAAGATCTCTGCTAGTGACGTCTAGTGCTGTAGATGGGAGTGATGTGTATCTCAGCAGATACTTTCTCAAAGTTTCTTCACATTTCTACCAAGGGAGTAGACTGCTGCCAAGCTGAGTTGGTGTGAAGCCTGGCAAAGTGCTTCCAAGTAAAGCCAGCTCTGCTTTGTAACTCTCTTATTGTACCTGTCTCTTGGCAGCTATGTCTCCCTGGACTTAGTTGTCATATAATGTGAACCCCCAGAATCTTCAAAAGATCTGTTTCTGATGAGTGTGACAGTTCTGCTGATAGTGCACGCTTATTCTTTGGCCATGATTCTCAGTATTGATACGAGGGAGACTCCTGGATTTTAGTGTGGGGAGAGGGAACCGATGAGGCATTGATTTCCAGGGGATGTATTTGGGTAGCCACTTGTTTCCTTCTTGCCTCTTTTCCAACAGTTGTTCAGATTTTTTTAGAATTTGAGAATTTTTAAATCAAACTTTATTGGTTCCTCATTTTTCTACCTATTTGTGCTAATGTGCTGCAAATCAATATGGTAATTATTTCAGTAGTCTCAGTAAACTGCTTACATATCTCTCTAACCCACCCCCTAAAAACTTTTAGATTTTTTAAGCATCACTTTGACTTTGATCTCTAATTATCCCATTCCTTGCTTCTAATCTTAACCTCCCGGTCTGGTCTCCTGCCCAGCTTGGAAAGAGTTTACTTCCTGCCTTATTTCTGCTAGAGTCTAAGGCAGCCTTTGGGAAATTGCAGAGTTGGTCCAAACTTACATCAGTACAAAAACGTAATTATTTATTTATTGAATAACTTACTGGATATTCTTGAGAGACCATGAGGGGAAAGAAACAGGTGTTCTTACTGTATCTTCAGAACTTTTTGAAATTAGTAAAGATAGGTTTTCAATATTTAAGAATATAACTCTCTGAATACTTAACTAGGAAATTGTAGTTTTTATATTTTTAGATATTTCATGTTTGAATTAAATAACGAAGAAGAAGAAACTATTGACAGTATTTGGAAGAAATACTCATTCATGGCCCAAACATGGCTTTCTTCTCAGTGCTCACTACAAAGAAAGAGAATAAACTTGTGAATTAACATTACATGTAAAGTGTTGAGTAGGAATGAATCATGGATAAATTCTGGTTTCCATAAAGAAACCAGAGGTCTTTGGCACAATTTGCCCCTGCAAAGTCTGACTTGGTGAATTTATTCTTGATGTCTCCTTTTCTGATAATTCAATAAAATGCATGATCACAGCAGGAGATTAAACTGTATCCTTGGAAGTTTGTTATTATGTTAGTAAAGAAATGGCATTTATATAATCTTACAAGGATAATTAACATTTGCTTTTTTTTTTAATCCTTAAGACTTTTTTTCTCCCCTTTTTGGGGGAGGATGGTTTATTACAGTCAAAATAATCTTTTATGAATGGCCACCAAATCTCTGTAAACTCTCCCACGTGCTTAAAAATAAGTCAAGGTATATACTGGTAACTGTTTGGATACTTTAAGGACTTTAAAATGCCCAAGGATCCCAGTTTGCTAGACAGAAATAATTTTTTAGTGGTATGAGCGAGTAGTAATAAGGGTTATAATGCATTATGAATGTAACTGTGAAATATAAAATTTCACAATTATGTGAAAAATATAATGGGTAGTGCTTATTTCTTCCAATTAAAACTAAATAGTTATTACATTTTTATCCTTGAATGGCAGAATACTATCAGTATACCTAGCATAAATTCTTTGTCTCCTGAATGAGAAACTTCTAATTTTCAAAGAGGGAAATTGAATGAAGTTACTGAAAGATTCTAGAAAAATCCATGTCTAAGTGTGAAAGGGAGCTACATTTCTTTGATTTTTACCATGCCCTTTACTGTATGTGAAGATTTCAATACATTTTAAAAATAAATGAATTATGTTAGCTTTCTTGTTTGTTTTTTTTGTCTGTATTGAAATATAATAGACATTCAATGTTTGTATTTACATTGTACAGTTCAATGAGTTTTATTTTTTGCTAATAGTTGGCATACAATAATATACCAGTTTCAGTTGTATAGCATAGTGACCAGAGATCCACATAACTTGCAAAGTGATCATCTCACTTAATCTAGTACTCCTCTTCCCCCTTACAAATTTATTACATTATTAACCATCTTCCTCATGCCACATTCTACATCTCCGTCTGTATTCTGCAGCTATCCACTTGTACCTCTTAATACCTTTGCCTCTGTATCTGAGTTTACTTCTACTTTTGTTGTGTTGTTTATTTTGTTCTTTAGAATTCATGTATATGTGAAATCACATGAAATTTGTCTTTTTCTATCTGACCCATTGCATTCAGTGCAATACCCTCTAGGTGCATCAAGGCAATATCTTTTTCCATCCCTTTCCTTTTAGTCTATGTGTATCTTTCAATCTGAAGTGAGTCTCTTGTAGGTAGCACATGTAGGTAGCACATGTTTTCTTCTTCATTCAGCCACCCTATCCTTTTGTTGCAGCACTTCTTTCCCATTTGAAGTACTTGTTGATAGATATGTAGTTATTACCATTTTTTATTCATGAGTTTGATACATGTTTTTTCTTCTTAAAGAAGTCCCTTCAACATTTCCTGTAATAGCAGCTTTGTGGTGACAAATTCCTTTAGCTTATTTTTGTCTGG
Source organism: Macroglossus sobrinus (assembly GCA_004027375.1). NCBI lineage: Eukaryota > Metazoa > Chordata > Mammalia > Chiroptera > Pteropodidae > Macroglossus > Macroglossus sobrinus. The sequence goes on from PVKZ01003064.1 coordinate 21,928, forward strand.
GAAGCTCTTTATCTGCCCTTTGACTCTAAATGATAGCTTTGCTGAATGCAGTATTCTTGGTTGTAGATCCTGGATTTTCATCACGCTGAATATTTTGTGCCAAGCCCTTCTGTCCTGCATAGTTTCTTTTGAGAAATCAGCTGCCAGTCTTCTGGGTGCTCCCTTATAGGTAACTAACTGCTGCTTTTAAGATTCTCGCTTTGTCTTTAACCTTTAGCATTTTAATTATGGTGTGTCTTGGTGTGGGCCTCTTTGGGTTTCTGGTTTGGGGGATTCTCTTAGCTTCCCACAGTTTTATGTCTATTTCCTTTACCAGGTGAAGGAAGTTTTCCATCATTATTTCTTCAAATATATATTCAACTTCTTGTTCTCCCTCTTCAGGTACCTCCACAACATGGATATTTTTACCTTTAATAGTGTCCCATAGGCTCTTTAAATTATGATTATAGTCTTGGCTTCTTTTTTCTTGCCATTCTGATTGGGTTTCCTTCGCTTTCTCATCCTCTGTATAGGTCATTTGATCCTCTTTTTTATTCACTTTGTTTATTCCATTTAATGTACTCTTCATCTTAGATAATGTGTTCTTCATTTCTGAGTGGTTCCCTTTTATAATTTCCATGTTCATTTTTATCTGTGTGTGTTTTTTTATCTTTGTTAAAGTTCTCACTGAATTCATCTATATTCTCCTAAGTTCATTAAGCATCTTTATAACCAGTGTTTTGAATTCTGTATCTGTTAGATTGCTTGACTCCATTATTCCTAGACCTCTGTTCTGTTCTTTCATATGGTTTCAGCTTCTTGTCTTCCCATTTTGGCTGCCTTTCCATGTCTGTTTCTATGTACTAAGCAAAGCTCCTAAATCTCCTTGTCCTATTAGTGTGGATTTGTATAGTAGGTGTCCGGTAGCACAGTCCTGAGAAAGGTTCAACTGCAGGATTTTAGCCCCAATCTGTGCCTTTCCAGGGTCCATCTGTTAAGATTCAGCAAGCAATCCACAGTGCTGTGCTTATAGTTGCCTCAAAAGGCCACACCGGAAACCAAGGCCAGCTGCCTCCAGTGTGAGTGTAGGCAATGCTCAGCAAGGAGCACCTGACTTGCCGAGAGATACACCTGGATGTGGCTTGAGTGGGGCCATGAGTTGGGGGAGGCGGAAGCCTCTGGATGGAACAACCTCTGTTATCCAGTTGTGTGACTTTCCCCTATGTCAGCACTGAGTCGCGCCCTGGGAGCGGGGAACAATGGATACCACTGGCACTTCTGTACACAGCGAGTCTTGCCTCAGCCCTCACTTGGTCGACTCACTGTCTCCCTGTAGGTCCCTGGTGGCCTCTGCACAGCTGAACCCTCACTGGTGCTCAGAGTGAGCAGGTCTGTCACCATAGCCCCTTTAAGAGGCGTCTGCAGCTGCCACAGCCTTCATCCCACTCAGCTGCTGAAGACTGAGCAGGTGCACCTCTTCACCCCATTCTATCTTCTGCTGTTGCAGGGTGATTTCTTAATTCTCTCCCTAGTTGTGTGGCTTATTCATCTAGATCCCAGGTAATTTTTTTTTTGCTTTTTGCTCTTTGTTTCTATCACCACTTTGATTTGGTCACCAGAGGGATGAACAGAGCTTCTGTCATCTATGCCATTTTTCCCCCTCCATTAGCTTTCAACAAATTTCTATTTTAAGCAGATATTAGAAACTTAAGAAAATTTCAATATTGATTCCTTTCCTTTTGAGTTCCATCAGTGGCTTCTCAGCCCCTTTCCACCCATAATCCTACATCTTGTCAAGAAAAAAACTTATTTCGTTCAATTATATATAAATATTTAGGATGTCAGGAGAATCCAGGATGGAATGCAAAATGTGACAAAACAATCTAGCTATATTAAGATATATGAAACAACCTTACTGAAGGCGGTAGGGGCAAAAGGTACAGATAAAAATCAGAAAGTCATGGAATCTATAAGGAAAAAGAATTATATATAATATTATAGTTTGATAAAGTTGTTCCCCATAGACATACAAGTCAACAATTTTGGTATCACTATACATGTGTACTAGAATTGAACAATTAAGTAAATGGAAGGCAGATGGTGGGAGCCAGCTTTCTCACTGTTAAAGTGCGAGGTTAGAATGATCCATGTGAAAATGGATTAGAATTGGAGACATCACTATGAACTCATATTTAGGTTAATATAGATATGGATGGCTGCACATAGAAACAATTATAGATGTGGTGTTTCCAAAGGTAGCATATAAACATATGTTTCCTTACTTAGCTAAGAGGGTTTAAAAGCAGTGAGCATATCCTAGAGCCTGGATCTTGGTTTCTGATACCATTCTCCAATAAAAGAACAGGGCTTCTTGGAGAAATAGCTAGGACTAGGGCAGGAAATATACAAAATGAGCCTGGAGTATCTTGAAGTACCAGAAAATAAGTGCTCAAATGACAGTAACAACCTGCAGTTGTAGGTGTAGATCAAAGGTCCAGGGAGTCATCTGGAAAAGAACTCTTAATGGCCAGAGCTGAACAACAAAATAGTGTTAGATGATAACTAAAAGTATAAAATAAATAGCTGAGTTTATACTGATATAAATAAATGACTGACTAAATAAGCAAATAGAGGAGAATAAACAAATCCATGCTGCAATAAAAGTCCAAGTTATATAGATACTTCGTTCTCAGTGAGGTGGGTCATAACTCCTTACTCCTTAAGTGTGGACTACACACAATGACTTCCTTCCAAAGAGGACAGTATGGAAAGGGAAAAAAAATGTAACTTTACATTGGAGAATACTGATGAACAGGACCTCAGTGAGGAGATCAAGGTTAATGTGATGAGTCATATTCTTAGTATGTACCCTTGGTATGATTTGGTGAGAATGGCATCTTTGCGATCTTTCCCAAATCCATAACCCCAGTCTAACCAATAGAAAAACAAATAGATACCAGTTGAGGGACATTCAGTAAAATACCTTACTGGTACTCAAAACTCTCAAGGTCAACAGAAAGAAAATCTGAAACTGTCATAGTCAAGAGAAGCCTAAGGAGATATGATGATTAAAAGTAATGTACTATTCTGAAACAGAAAAAGGAAATTAGAGAAAAATGAAGGAAATCTGAATAAAATTTTAACTTTAGCTAATAATAACACATAAATATTAGTTTATCAGTGACAAATGTAATATACTAACGTAAGATCTTAATAATAGGGAAAACTAGGCATGGGATATATGAGAACTCTATTATCTTTCCGCTTAAAAGAATTTTAAATTGTTCTAAAATAAAAAGTTTATTTAAAATTTGTGCAGAAGTCACCATCTTTCTACTCTGAAATCCCCCTTTTGTAAGGGTTTCTTCCCATTTTTACTAAGTGGCAGTATTCTTTGGAGAAGAACTGAAATATATTTGAAGCTATAAAAGCATATTCCTTCCAATAATTTTCAGTAATTTCTTCTTTTCCATTATTATTCTAGTTCTAAAATAAAATATCTGGAAGTATAAAAGCTACATTTTCCTACCTTGGTTCAGGCATTATGGAGTTGTGGCAGCTCTTGAACCAAAGTGCTCTTTTTTGCCTCTATCATTCAGTGTCTGGATTCTAGGTGACATTAAAAAACAATTGATGAAGTAAACAGGTACATAGTAATCTAATACAACATGATTCTTGGAAACGATGTTATTTTTTGTGTGGTGTGTGAATATTTGTACCCTTTAAAAATATTCTGAAGAGAATGTTTGAGATTAGGGACAGGGTTAAGATGCTCTTGCTAAACTAGAAAAAAGGGAACTTGATATCTTTTTTTTATTTTTATACTCTTAATATACTTTAAAAAAACTATCAAAAATGGAAATCTTTATTAAAAGTTTATATACTTTCTGCATTTCCCCCGCTTTTTTCCATGCCATAGAATAAATTGTTAGTTAAAACTAAAGCATTGTCTCTGTTAACCCATTTCCTTTTCCCTTAGGATCAATATAATGGTTGTGGAACCAGCCAAGTTGTCTAGGTCCCACCTTTTAGGCACCAGGGACTGGTGCTCCTATGATAAGACAATGCCTGATGATCTGAGATGGAGCTGAGGCAGTGATGCTAGCGCTGGGGGGAGCAGCTGCAAATACAGATGAAGCTTCACTCACTTGCCTGCCACTCACCTCCTGCTGTGTGGTTCGGTTCCTAACAGGCCATGGACTGGTACCCCCCGGGTTGGGGGCCCCTCGTTGTAGGGGATCTGGGCTTAAACTGTTGACATCACTGAACATGAGTTAAAATGGATGGGGACTTCAGTTAAATATAGTAAATTTATTTTAAAAACTATAACTATTTGGAAGATTGTTAAAGATAAGGAAACTGACTAGGAAAACATATTATAATTAAAAGTAGTATAAAATTTTAAATTTCTGAAATCACTATGTTTCTTTGTTTTAGATAAGACCAGGATAAAGTAGGCAAAATACTAAGGAGAAGGATTTTTTTTCTATTATATTTATTGCTCAGCTATTGGATCAAGAAAGATGTAGACTTTTGAAGTATTTTTAGTTTGATATCAAAACCAGATGTTAAAACATGTTTTTCAACCCTCCTAAAATGGTTTCATTGTTTTATATCTCACTATAAAAGAGTGTTTGAAAAGTAATGAGCAGAAGATCTTTCGGAAGAGATTTTAGGTCTGAAAGGAACATTTCTACAATTAACACCTTCCTCCACCGCCCTTATTTCTTTATTTGTTTCAAGGGACAAATACAAAATTTGTGAGAACTGAAGTGGAAATACACACTAATTCTGTAAGATTATTATATAACTGCAAAGGAGAAATCGATAATTCCAAACTTGAAAATGTTTGGAAGGGTTCTTTTACTTTTGTCTCTTTCTCCCCTTGCTGCATATTCCAGATCTACCTCTATTTCCCAGAATCCCATCTGAGTCATGGTAGAAAAGACAATGTTGGACTGTCTTAAACAGGTAACTAAAATGGCCAATCAAATAAGAAAAAAGAATAACCAAGCATCAACAGAAAATAACAAAACACAACAAACTGTAACCAAAAGCATAGTGTATTGAAAAGAACCTGGAAGATGAAAGCCAGGAGACCTGAGTACTCGTCAGAGCTGTGTTGTCAACTAGCTGTGTGATTTCAGATAAGTCATTTTACATCTTTGGAGCTTTAATTTTCTCGTTCATAAAACGAGAATATCCCATCTGAGGATCTCCAAATGTTTTCCACATATAAAATTCTGTTTTCACAAGAGACTTTTAGATGAGAAACACTGCCTTTGTTTTTGTAAGCAGCTTGCCTATTTTGCATCCAAAATACCTCTGCTGAAAAGTGGTGAATCTCTGACTCAAAGCCATTTTTATTCAGTCCAGTCTATTTTGACTATACAGAAAATCTGAGTCAGGGCAGCACCATTCTTTGACCTGCCATATGTTCAGTATGATTGATGGATTCTAGTTTTAGTAATTGTGCCATGAAGTAGAATGATAATAAGGAAAGGACTGTGTGTGTGTGTGTGTGTGTGTGTGTGTGTGTGTGTGTGTGTAGGGGAGGGGAGAGAATGAGTCATAGTTGATACATCCTGTTACAGTAGTCTGGTTCTTGGTTTTTGTGGCACAGAAAGCAAGGTTGCTCACCTGCAATGGAGACTGTAACTTTGGTTTAATGAAAATAGGGAGTCATAAAAAAGATCAGGTGCAGGAAGGAGAACAGATGGAGAGGAGTTGGTGGGGACCTGAGGACTTTGTGACCCTGGGAAACCTATAAAAATGTGACCCATTAAACTGTCACATTTCTGGCCCTCTGACCTCCAGTGACCAGATCGGTGTCTCAATGTGGGAAAACATCCCATCAAGCCACACCCATGGCAACTGTGGACTCATCACTTCCTCCTACCCTCTTCTCCTGTAGCAGCCTGCCCTCTCCCCAGTTGTTGAATGGTGATAACTAAGTTTCTGAAAATTAGTGATTTTATGGAAAATTATGGAACTTAAAACATTTTTTTTAAACTAAAAGTCATCCCCTTTTTACCCCAACTGCAAAAAAACAAATGCATATAGTAGTCAACTGAAGAGAAAGCAAACATGGTTTAAATTAATCTCCTATAAATTTTCCTTTGTCGATGGCTCTTCCTTAAGAGGATAAGCAAGCACATTAGAGTTAGTTGACCACTTACACTGGAAGGCATTGGTCTCAGTCTGTTCAGGCTACTATAACAAAATGCACAGACCGGGTAGCTTATAAACAACAAAGTTATTTCTCAAAGTTCTGGAGGCTGGCAGTCTGAGATCAGGGTGCCAGCATGGTTAGGTTCTGGAGAAGGCCCTCATCTGGGTTGCAGACTGCTGACTTTTGTCTGTGTCCCCACATGGTAAAAGAGGCTGGAGAGCTCTGTCAGGCCTCTTATTCAGGCCCTAATCTCATTATGCCCTCATAACCTAAGTACCTTCCAAAGGCCCCACCTGCTAATACCATCAGATTAAGCATTTGGATTTCAACATAAGAATTTTAGGGTAACAAATTCAGATCATAGCAATATGGCTGGTATGTCTCTTCCTTGTTCAACCATTCTGCAAACACACAACATATAACAAGAAACTGAGGTAATTGTTATTCTGTTAGGTTCTTCACTTTAGTTTTTTAATGTCAACAAGCCATGAGCCTGCCTCAACCCATCTTGCTCTATTTTTTCTGATTTTCAGTGTTCTTGTCTCACTCCTACAACTCCTGTGCAGTTAACTGCACTCCCCAAGGAGTCTCCCATACAGCTTGTGGGTTGAGCCCTAGTGTGGGAGTTTTCCATTGCATGCTGGAAGGAATTATTCAGTCTGGAAATAATGAAATTATAAGCATCAGAATTTCTGACTGGCACGTTTAGAACATGGTCAAGGTGCAAGACTGTGCATGTTGAATAAACACAGCTGCATTTATTTTAGTGATTACACATCCAGCTAACTGCAGAGCATGTTTATAAATGCACATAGATTTTCGTTCCCTCTTGGGTAATGGAAGACACGAAATCAGCTCTCCATATAGTCCTCATTTGAATGTGTGCATAATAGAAGCCATCTTTACCCTTAAGTCACCATGTAGTGAGTATGGTTTTCAGGACTCCATGAAGACTTCATGTTCACCCATTCTCCACTTGCTGCCAGATATCCAAATTTCCATCACTAGAGCTTTATCAAAGATAAAGACTTTCATCCCTGTTAAAATATAGTTACTTAACTTTAAATTGTTTTAGATATTTGCATTATGATGTACATGGGACATCGAGTTATAATAGCTTGAAAAGCCATTGGTTATAAAGTCCTTGGCACTTGGTTTGGGTGTGTTGGAAAGGGAGGAGTGAAGATGCAACTTAGGGAAAAAGGCCAAGAAAGGAGCAGGCTGGGAACACAAAGAGAATCTGCATTTTCAAGAAATTTTGGTCTATGGCTATGCTACCCTGAACAAGCCTGATCCCATCTGATCTCGGAAGGAAGCTAAGCAGGGTCAGGCTTGATTAGTACTTGGATGGGAGACCACCTTGGAATCCCAGGTGCTGTAGGCATAAAAAATTAAAAAGTAAGAGATTGTAAGCTGACAAGGTCTTTGCAATCTGTGAGGTCAACCAAAGGTTGCCTCGCCTAAAATAAATAAATACATTTTGCCAAGGGCCTCTCTTCTGTGGTTTTCTGATTTATGAAACTATTCCAATTAGTGATTGATTCTTATATCTGACATGGTATATTTATGGGTGTGACTTTTAGGTAGATGACTTGAACTACATTTTCAGAGTTATAACTCTGGAAACCAAGTAGAAAGCTAGAAAGAAAACACATAGACTTTAGCAGAAAGGATGCTCCAGCCATGTAAAGAAGAGGGTAGGAAAAGAGAATCATGAGGATAGTAGGGAGGGTGGAGGTGAGAGCTTCCTGGGGGCCTGGGCCAGGTCTCTTGGCAGGAGAGTTCGGGTGCTCAGATACAACATGGCAGAAAGAGCCTTCAAGAGGATGACAGAGGAATCAGGACAAAACTCTAAGGCAAAATATCTAGAACTAGACTATTTTAGAAGGGAAATAATAGAAAATTTGGAAGGGAAGGATGGGGATAACATGCTTTTAAAAAACCTTGTTAATGGAAGGATTCTCTCCACTACCCAACCCCCTGAATTGTGTTTGGCACACAGACTCAAATCTGCCAGCAACATCAACACTTATTACTTCATAAAAATCATTATTCTTAATTTTCTAAGATCGGTCTGATTTCAGACATTCATTCCCATTTTTGGATGGGTCACTTTTTGGGGTTAGGAACTCTCAATCCCTGTGTCCATACTAATGTCCTCTGCCATATTATGTATAAAGCTTTTCATATACAAATCAAAAAGGTAAGAACTCTTCTCCATTGTCCCTTCCTGTGAACTTATTTGTCTTGAGTTTCCTTTGTTGTTTAATAGCTTAATGATTCATCTTATCACTTGAGCCAGAAATCTGAGAAAGTTCTGTTACTTATCTATTTCTGGATAACAAATTACCCCCAAATTCAACAACCTAAAAGATTAAAGAATAAACATTTATTATTTCAAACAGTTTCTGAGGGTCAAGAATCCAGGAGCAGCTGAACTGGGTGGTTCTGGCTCAGGATCTCTTACAAGATTGCATTCTGTCAGGGCTACAGGCATCTCAAAGCTTGAATGAGGCTGGAAGATTCTCTGCCCTCACAGGTGTGGTTGTTGATAGGCCTCAGGTCGTTACTGACTGGGCTGAAGTTCTCAGTTTCTACCCCACGGGCCCCTCCATAAGCTGCCAGAGCGTCCTCATGACATGGAAGTTGGATTTTCCCCAGAGCAAGTGATTAGAGAGATGGAAAAGAACCCCTAAAATGGACGCTGCAAGTTTTTAAACAGTCTAATCTCAGAAGTGATATCTGCCATCTCCTATTGGTCACACAGACCAAACCTGGTACAGCATGTGAGGAGACTACACAGGTGTAAGTATCAGGAAGCAGAGATGTGGAGGCTGAGGGAAGAAGCCTTGGGGTTTGAATACCTAAGGCCACAGATGGAATGCATATTAATATCCTATCATGGCTTCCAATCCAACCTTATAGGGAGGAGAGCAAACCTCTTGGCAAGCCAATTTTTGGGGGAGGATTTGTTTCCTGTGCAGGGAGGAGAAGACCTCTAACACTAGAGTCACCCTGGGGAAATGTGCTGAGCACAACAGGAAGAGAACACAGATACTTTTAGACTTGGCCTAAGCACCTTAGGACTTAAGACCATAATATGGCATCAGCTCCCCTTTTGCATGAGATGTCACAAATAGTTTTTTAATTCCACAAGTCTTAGATTGGAAGTGGCTTCCTAGAGTTCTTGAACTGAGAAAAATTGTAGCGTCCATTCTGCTTTAATGGGAAAGCAAGCCATTATCAGAGTTATGTCTGCCATTTGGCCACTGGAAATATACCCTGTTTCCACCAATACTCGTTTTTTTTTGGGGGGGGCGGGGAGGGACCCTTCGCTAAGATGAGCTTTTTAGGAAAAAAAATACTAGGTGGAATTTTCAGAACTAGGCATACTCAACCCAACCTACCTGAGCCATTTAAGCTGTTACAGCACCCCTTCTACCACATACCCACTATCAGAAGCACTACGGGGAGGAGGCATCTCTGGAGGCCTTCCTCATTAGATTCTTAAACAGCCTGAACTGGACAGTTAACTGAGGTTGAGTTAGTTAACAAAGGATCTGAGGGAACCAAGGTGGGAGCTCATATCTTGTTGAGACTGATGGGAGATTCTGGGTCTACCATGAAATTTGTCTTTGTTCTTGGACCTATAAAGTTGGAATACAGAATTGTTGATTAATGGACCAGAACAGACAATAGAAGTCACTAACTTGCACTCCAATCCCATTTTACATGTGACTCAGAAAGGTCGAGGGACTTTTCCACAGTCGTTTAATAAGTTGATAACCTAGGCAAGACTGGTCTTCTGAATTTCTGATCTTATTTCCCTGTCCCATGTCGAACCTGCGAGTTCTATACCCTTGTGGGAAGGTAGGCTGCACCTACCTGTCTGCCCTAAGGTCCATTTTCTGCTCTTATGGTGATTATCTCTGAATGACCATACACCTCATTACCCAGGCTCCTTGTCTTCTGTTTCCTGCTAGGTTTGACCAATGCAGGGCACTGATAGAAAAATTTGAGAACAGGAGTTGGTGAGAAACAATTCTCCCTTTCCTGCTTCCTTTGGCATCTCTAGCAGTGACTGAGCCTCCTTTGGTCCCAGTACCCATCGCACAGTCCCCACTGTGACTCCAAATTCTGTCAGATTACCCAGTAACACCCAGTACCAGTTTCTCTAACCCGAGAATTTACTGCTACTTACTGCTATGGTTAATCTTTGGGTTGCTTTACTGTCCTTTGTTTGGCTTCTCAGCTATTCTGTCATTTCTATAACCAATTCCCTATATCAAATTAACTGTTTGTTACGACTTAGGCTGCTTTCTCTTTTCTTACTGGCCCCTAACTGATAGTAAAGGATTATCTGTTCTTGTACAAGGTAGGAACACAATAAACATTCAATCAGTGATATTAATCAAGCTGATTGAAACTACATCATATTTGTCATAATTCCTGAAGAGAAAAAAGTGGAAACATTTTTTTAAGACACTTTCCCGACAGTCAATCTTGTGCCTTTTACACTGTGGAGTCAAAAGAATGTATTTCTTTGATCTCATAGATCTTTTTCATTTCTGTCAAGCATGACTTAATCATAGAAGAGATTGTTCTTGGTATGGGCAGGTTTGTAGTTTTTAATTGTAGCAGCATGAGCCCTAATATCATGCCATTGGTTTCCCTCCACTTGCTTTAGTAACCGTTACATTTGGCCTTTCCGTCACAAGCCTTGTTGTTGTGACCTATAGTCCTGTTCATATGCCAACCCCTGTTCTTGGCCTCCACACAAGGATTCCCACAGGGCTCCATTTGCGATGGCGGTTTCTAAGGTTGGTGTATCTGCCCATCAGCACTGGATTTGAGACCACCAGCTTGTTTTTTCAAGCATTAACATCTCAGTGATCTCTAAACATTTTTTGATCCAGAATATTTTCTAAAAGTTTTATGAGAACATCTCTACAGCCTTTTTCTTTTAAATGCATAAGAGCTTAAGTGGAGGGGCAAGGATAATATAAATTTTAACTTTGCAGACTAGTATTTAAAACTTTATCCAAAAATATTTTCCCTAAAAAAAAAAAACCCTCTTTTTACATATTTAAGAAATTGCAACTCACCCAACCCTTGGCGGTTTCAGTTCAAAATGCTTTGAAACAAGTCAACTACAAAGCCTCAAATGTTTTCTCTTTGAAAGCTCAACTTAACCTTCTCTACCATGGTGGTGAGAAAAGTGATAACTTATTTTAAAGATTCTCCCCCTTTGTTTCTTTGTCTTTCTTCTGCAGGCCATGTGTTTATACTATGGGATCGCCCATAAACAACAGGGCCCTTTTTCCATGCCAGGAGCCACCCGTTGCCATGTCAACATGGCAGGCTACAGTCCGAGCAGCTGCATCTTTTGTTGTTTTAATGAGTGGGGAAAATTCTGCCAAGCCAACACAGCTTCAGGAAGGTACTGTACATGTGTTCTGTGCTTCTTTATGTATTGCACACATGCTGGACCCAGGAACCCAATCCACAGTGGTTTTTGCAACTTTAAAGAGCTCCTTTATTAGTTGGATTGGAATGAACATGCTATAAAACATCCTGCCAGAGAAAACAGGGGTGATGGGTGGGAGGGGGAGGGGCATTTGGGAGCCTGGGCATGTGGGGCTCTTCATACCAGAGTTACCAATTCCTAGATTATTTCAGCAATTGCTTTGACTTGGTGGTTTGTGGACCATAAGCAGGTGGGTGGTCTTGGTCGAAGATGCTTTGAGCAGACAAGTGTGTCATGGAAACACCATTACACTTGAGTTGTCTGTGGTTAGGTCATGGAGCTGGCACAGGGTTATTCATTATGCTGAGCAATAGTGCTCCTGTTGGCCGGCCCGCAGGAGTTATCCTGGTAAAGAATCTGTTCAATACACTTTGCCCATAGAGTTCTGAACCAGAGGTGTATAAGAAAGATGGAAGGCAAGTGCTAATCTGTGGACTACTTGCTAATTGCAATAATTAACTCTTTCACTTGAGAGCCTGAGCATGTTGATGCCAGGTAAAATTTTTGTAATTGTAATATTTCTTCATTTAAAATGTGTCTCCTGCCATATACTTATAGAAACTTGAAAATTTACAGAAAATTAAAAGTAATAAATAATTTTAGGGAAAATGGTGGCTAATATTTTCTTGCATTTCCTTCTAATATTTAAGCTCTGTGCCTATAGTATGTATTATTATTTCAAAATTATGTGATAGCATGTAACAGTTTTCTCACTGATGGTATATCTTGAATGTTTTTCAAGTCATTAAGTATTTTTCAAAACTCTGTTTTTAATGTCTGCACAATATTTTGATGTATGACTATACCAGATTTTACTTAAGATTTTAATATTATTAGTCATTTTTAATGATTTCCAGGTTTTCTTTTCTATTATAAATAAAGTTGCATTAAAATTTTGAGGAGACGTTTTATATAAAATTAGAATTATTGAGTTAAAAGTGTTGAGCATGTGTAAAACTGTTGGTACATAGCCCCAGTTGTTTTCCAGAAATTGGTACAATTGTATTATTGTACCAGTAATACAATTTACATACATACATCAGTAGTTATGAGGGTCCCTGTTTCCTGGGAACTTCATGCATCTGATAGGCAAGAGAAGGTCTCTTTTAATTTGGATTACTTCAATTATCAGTGAGGTTTTACATGTCCTTATATGTTTCTTAACCATTTTCATTTCCTATCTGTTTATTTTCTTTGCCCAATTTTTTACTGAGGCTTTAGTGAGGTTTTTAGAAGATTGTTTTGTCTTTTAATTTGATTGGCTTTGTAAAATAAAGATATTAATCTCATATTCATGAAGAGTTATTTATCTCAGTTTTCAGTATGCCTTTTAATTGTATATAATGTTTCTGATCTAAAGAAGATTTTTATTTTTATGTGAAATCTGACAAGTTACTCTTTGAAAATCTTTCTTTGATCTAAGAGTCACCTGTTTTGTTCTAATATAATTTATTTAATTTAAATTTTTTTTGTTTAATCTTTAATTTGTAGTTTTTTCTTATCAGGATTGTGAAACAAAGACTAAACTTTTTTTTTTTCCCAAATAGCTAACCAATTGCTCCAATATCACTTATTGAATCTTTTCTGATATGTGATATATCCTTTTTATAAACTAGATTTATACATATTCTGGAGTCTTGAATGAGTATTTACTTGATTCTCAAAGTAGAAACAATTTAAGAATTTTATTTTTAAAAATAGGTCTCATTTATATGGTTCACTTAAAAATGAACAAAAGACAAAAATAAAGTCTTCTTTTAATTCCTAATTACCAGCTACCAAGTAACCCTTCCCCAAGGTAGCTAAGGTCACCAGTTTTCTTTGTATAATAGATTTTTTTTCTCTTGTTGCACAGGTCATAGCATGTGGTACATATTTTTGTATTGTGCTTCCCCCTTTAGAATAAATTTATCTTGTAGATAATTTTATTTCTAAACATAAAGAGCTTCCTTATTATTTTTATGACTATGGAGTATATCATAAGTGGGTGTTTTATAATTTAGTGAACCAACAGCTGTTGACTTCACTCTATATCAAATAAAGAATTTAATGAGCATTTACTTCTATCATCTTTCTTCACCCACATTCCTCCGTTTTAATTAGTACAATTTGGGCTTTAGGACTCATATTATCTCTATATTTTGTTTTTATATTTTACATTTTCTTCTAGGAATAATAATAATTATTTTACATTTTCATCTAGTTTCAAATCATATTTACAATAAGTGTTTAGACTGTCTTTATTCTTGAACTTTTAAGTTTGAATCATCTCTCAGTCAGCTGGGAAATGGTTTCAATTTTTTTTCTAGAATGGTGAAAGAGTGGTATATTTTATGAACCCTCCTATAATTATGTTAGCTTTTCTTGTATTCATTTATGAACAATCTTTGTCTAGGTATAAAATTCTTAGGACTTCTTTTCCCTCTTAAACAACTATAAACACTTTTCTTATCATACCCTAGTATTTCTGAGGAGAAATCTGATATCAATTTCTTAAAAATTTTTTTAAAGTATTCTGATTTTTCTGCCTAGAGGCTCATAGAATTTTTTTAATTTACAAATTCCCAACTTTCTAGAACAAAGGTGGTTGTGGGTACCTTTATTTTTAGTCAACTTAATTAAGATATAATTTACATATAATAAAATGCATACAGTTTAAGTCTTGTTCAGCGAGTTTTGACAAATACGTACACTTATGTAATTAATTAATCAGCACTCCTAACGAAGATGTAGAACATTTCCATTACCCTAAGACTTCTCTTGTGCCTTTGCCATCCCTCCTTACATTCTGCCTCCCTAAGCCCACTCCAGTCCAGCAACGATCTGATTTTCATATTAATAGATTAGTTTTGTCTCTCCTAAGAATTTATATAAATGGAGTCATTTCACATGCACTATTTGGTGTATGGCTTCTTTTGCTCAGCATAATGTTTATGAGATTCATTCATTGTATCATGGGTGTCAATAGTTTATTTATTTTTTAATTGGTAAACAGTCCATTATATGAATAAACCACGGTTTCTCTTCTCACTTGTTTATGGATATTTGAATTGTTTTTAGTCATTATGAAAAGTAATGCTGTGAACATTTATGGATAAGTCTTTTTATGGATATAGATTTTCATTTCTCCTTGCTAAATACCTAAGAGTGAAATTGGTGGATCATATAAGTACACGTTTAACTTTGTAAGTATCTGCCAATCTATTTCCAAAGTGGTTTTATCATTTTATATACCACCAGCAATAGACAAGAGTACTGTAGCTGTGCTTCCTTGCAAACACTGGTGTTGTCAGTCCTTTTAATTTTAGCCTTCCAACTGGGTGTGGTTTTAATTTGCATTTTTTTCTGATGACTAATAATGATGAGTAACTTTTCATACTTATTGTGCATTCTTACATCTTTCTTTGAAAAGCATCTCTTCAAGTCATTTACCCATTTATTTAACATGGGTTTTTTGTTGTTGTTTTATTATTAGATGATAAGAATACTTTGTAAATTGTAGATACAAGCCTTTTATCAGATATATGTATTGCAAATATATTCTCAGTCTGTGTAGCTTGCTCTTTCATTTTTATTTGTACTCTATACTGGTGAGTATAGAGACATTTTGTTCTTTAGCAATTCCATCATAGATTTAAATTGTTATTTAAGTTTCCTTGTAGTCCTTTCTTATCTTTTTTATTTGTTACTTTGTTGTCTTTTGAACGCACTCTGTTATACTGTTTCAACGTGTTGTCTTCTCATGGCTTTTTACTATTTTTTTCATAGAACTTATATCTTCCTGCATCATGAATGGAATGCCAATTTCCTAAATTGGTTTTGGTTTCTGTAGTAAACTGATTTCCAAGGTTTGTTCTTCTTCTGAGTCCTTAGAACAATTTTTTTCTTTTACCTTTATTCTGCTGTATTTTTTTCCCATAGTGCTCATGGCTTTCCTCTCTGGTGTGTACCAAAGTCTATAATTTCCTTTTGTTCTCTTCACTGTCCACATGTGTTCTGCCTGAAATCTCCTTTCTATTCAACAGATGAGAAGCACACAGCTCTTTTATCCAGACTCTAATGTCTTGTTGGCAACTGTCTAGTGAGGTTCTGTTGGACTCAGGATCTTTTTCTACCCTCCCTCCTTGGTTCCCTGACATGCTGAATTGATTGAATCCTTGAAACACTGCAATCTCAGGCAGGCACTGATACTTGCACTCATCCTGCCTCAATTTCTGCCTATAGAGGTTTAATTGTGATAAGTACACTACCTCCCATGATACTGTGTGGCTCTCCCTACCCTAACCCACCTCACCATACTTTGTCATTTATAATTTGTTCCTGCAGTTTAGATGTAAAGGCTTGTGTTTGGCAGTGTTTCCCAAACTTGAGCATTATTTTTCTTTTTAGAGGGATAAAAAATAAATTACAGTCCACAAAGTTTCCTTTGAGATTGTCGTGCCTGAGCCCTGCAATAAACTTGTTGTCCACCACTTTTCTTCCATATGCTGGAAAGCTTTTGTTTATACATCAAGTCGTGATGTTATTTAGCCTGTACTCATCTAAAGCATCATCCTTATGTTCTTTTCTCATTATCTCGCAATAATTAAAGCAGTGCTGCATATCCTGTGCAATCATATACACTAATGCATATGTGAACTCTGAAATTGTTTGGCAGTGCTCCGTTATATCTGGATAATCAGCCCACTGTCCAAATCCAGCTCACTGCCTGTTTTTGGAAGTAAAGTTTTATTGGAACACAGCCGGTGTCTATGGCTGTTTTGATGCTGCAATGGCAGAATTGAACAGTTCAAACCAAGCCTGTATGGCTCACAAAACCTAAAATATTTACTGACTAGACCTTTGCAGAAAAAGTCTTCTAACCCCTTTAATATCTGTCTGTTTGTTGTAGTCTTATCTATTTAAAGATTATCATCAAAAATTAAAATAAGAATTAATTTAAAATTTTTCATGGATAATTTTCTTGGGATTTGCTTATATTCACACCACTTATGCCATATATGGTATTTCAGAGCAGACTTTACCAATTCAAACTGCAGTAGGATTGACAAGGAGAAAAAATTCTGTGCCTAATCCTAATACTGTATTTTACCACTGCAGCCCACAGTTAGGTTTATCAGAGGACAACCAGGAAAGAGTACTAACAAAGCTCTTTGCCTTATTCAAAATCACTGTTCTGAGGATGGAATAATGCCCTTAAATGTCTCTTTATTCCTTAGAAAAAATGGCATGTAAATACAAGATGATACTACTTCCTTTCTAAGTCATGTTTTGTAGATTGGAGGATTGGTCCCATAGGACCTCCACTCTGTGCAGTGTTCTTTAAAATGATGAGCTATCCTTGCAAATATGAGCATCTCACCCTCAAGTCACAGTTTCCATCACAGTGCCACATCAACCTGATTAGCACATTTTCCGGGCACCAGCTGATTTCCTGAAAGAAGCAAAGCACCTGGGAGCAGCATAATGTAATGAGACAGATAAGAGCAACAGAAATAACAGCAGCCCTTGGGCTGGGGAGTGAAATCAGAAGGCATACCTCTGAGTCCTTGGTACATGAGGGAAATAATTCCTCCTGGTTGTTTTTAAAAAGAGGGCGAATGGTTTAGACTATAGCCTGATGACCATCATAAGAATTTTATTAGCTGAGAAGTCACTATCCTTTTATCAGGAGGGCTAAGTCAAGGCCCTAGATTTAGATTGACTTGTTTGGCTCCTTTATTATTTAACTTCCTCAGCATAACGTCATTTGGACAGACAGAAATGTTAGTCTGTTTGTTATTGTCAGCCTGTATTCGCTGCCAGAATGTAGCT
>PVKZ01003064.1:39519-162867 GCA_004027375.1 Macroglossus sobrinus
TTTTTTTTTTTTTTTTTTTTTTTTTTTTTTTTTTTTTTTTTTTTTAGCTATGCTTCTGATTAGAGAGAATTTAGCTGTTTTCTCTAGGCTCAATAGATTTTTAAAAGAAAGAAATTGGTATAATACATTCTCATTTTCCCATTTTTAAATTTTTTGTTTAGTTTTATTTTTGCAGTCTAATTTAGTGTACTACAATATTCCACTTATATTTTTCATTAGAAGTCTCAAGTAAATGAACAGGACTAATTTAAGCTCTTTCCAAATGTATGAGGAAAAGCATATGAACAAGTGTAAGGTGTTAAAAACTACATGTGCCCTCACATAGGATCTGATTTCATTTTTCTATGTAAAAGTAAGAGACTGTAGACATTACTTCATCCTGGGCAAAATGCTACTTTCTGGCCTGCCCAATAGACCAGCTCTCTGACATTCTCTTTTGACTTTGTGTGGGAAATTCTAGGGAAAAGCCAAGATTTCAGGGTCCAGACCCTCCTGTGTGCAATTGAAAGCCAACTTTTCTTTTCTCTTAATGGCTCAAAATGAGCAATACTGTTTAGACTGCTCCCCCAGTATGCAACCAGGAATTACGTATAAGAAAATAGTAAATTAAAGACATTTAGGAATGGTTATGATTAAGTGTTTTTACCACAGAGAATGCAAAGTAGAGAAAGCTCCTTGTTTCTAGAACTGAGGAAACTTTATTCTGGGCTAGAGCACATGTGTTTCAAGGAGTAGGAGTACAGAGTGAATGCATTTCTCTTCAGAAAGCTACTGGTGATGGAGGACTGTGTTCTGCTCTGTTACGTCTCTCATAAGGGCTCACATAATGCTTTGTACTTTCTAAATCTTTGTCAGTTCATTCTTTTGTTTGTTATTTGCTTTTGACTAGTTCTTGCTTGCCTTCCTGGTTCTGTACTTACCATATTTGGCATATGGGGAAGTCATCATGGTTTCTTTTGGATAGTTATAATTCTGGCAGGCATGTCTATACCAATTCTTATTGTGAGGTTTTATCTGAGGCTTGACATTCATGAATTTTTTTCATATAAGTAAAGTACTAAAGTGTACCTGTGACCATCTGGTGCAGTATGATTTGGTGTCCAGTTTGTTGATCCATTTTGTATTTAAATTTAAGGGGAACTAGATTGTCTGTGCCAATCTAGTTCAGAATGGCGGCGGAAGAACAAGCATGGTGATGGTGCGATGTATTATTATTCCTTTAGGTATTCATCAGCCTCTAGGGAAAACCTCAAAACCTAGGGAGGCGCTTGTGTCCTCAGTTCAGTAGGTGGCGCTCTTTTACCTGGTTTACAATAATGACCTTGAAGGTCTTTTTCTCTTGAGTCTTCTGTACCGGTTTAGGCAGTACCATGTTGCGGGGAAGGAAACTCAAATCCTTGCCGGGTGGCATCAGTGCTTGAGAAGCAATGGCATGACCTGGCACACGGCCCTTGTTAGGCAGTGCTGGTGCATACGAGCCCTGGGCGTTCTTACTGTCGTCTTTGTTCTGGTGCCAGTTCCCGCCCTTGAGCAACAATGGAGAAGAACTAACGAAAGACAGTCACGCCATAAGTATTCAGGAGGGTGATACTAGCTCATAAAACCAGAATGTGTAGGTTTGGCATCTAAAAAGTAGTGAAAGAAAAAGAGCTAAAGTTTTCCGAAAAACCCAAGCACTGGAGAAGGAAGCCAAGAAAGGAAGAGCAACCAGAACTGGGAGCGGAGATTTTCCTCCTTTTTATGTATTTAGTAGATGTTTTATAATAAATACACAAAACACGCATAATATATATATATATATATTATATGTAGTATCTATATGCACTTATAAATACACGTATTCTTATATATACATATTGCTAAGCATCTTTAATTTGTGATACAGAGATGTTCCAAAATTATGAAATGGCTTGATATATGGATTCGTTTGGGCAGGAAGTTCTGAAACTAAGAATAGCGGCTATTCTTGAGGTGGGAAAGTAGCAGGGGCTATAGCAGAATTGAGTATAGAAATTTTGTAAGTAAACGAAAGCATCTATTAAATTGGTGTTTCTGAATGCTTCATGATATTTGTCTAACCTACAGTGGAAAAGTTTAAAAGATAAAGTAGATACTTTTAATAGGAAGAGATGAAGTTCCTGTTTTAATTTTCAGTGAAAATAATAACTCTTTAAATACAAGAAATTCTGCGAGATGCTTAACTTTGAGAAGATAAATCATCTGCTAGCACCTCTGTGGAGCAGTGTGGTGCGGCTGTGTCTTTGGTGTGTGCTGAAGGAGTTTATCCAAGACTACCCTACGAATAGGACAATGGCTTCACATAAATTTTGTATTTAATTTACTATTAATACATGGGCATGATTAATGTGTAAGAATGACTACAGTATCTTGATATTTTTTTGATAATTTTTTTCTTTTTATAAAAATGATTCTCTTAAAAAATTAGAAAGTTTTTCACAGGTTTACTTAAAAAAAATTCCCTCCCTCCATGAACTGACTGCTCGATCATGATCTTCCTTTATTCTTCTTCACTCTTCCTCCCTTGGAAGATAAGATCTTCAGAATGATACATAGGACAGTTTTTTAGAATAATAAGTGAAGAAAATAATTATAGCAATTGTTTTAAGACTGTAGTTATAAATATTTTCAAAACTAAATTTGAGACTGCCTCCTAGGATTTGAAAAATGACACACTGCAAATATTTATTATACTTATAAAAAACACAATCTTTAAGGAAAATTTCAGTCCTGTTTCAGAGGTGAAAATGTCTATTTGGATCTTATAACAGCTGCTAGTGTATACTGATATATTTGTCTTACTAGTGAGATAACTGAGAATTTTGCTCCTAAATAACATTCGGTTTGAGAAGGTGGCGTAGAGCTGTCTAGGAACTTTTTGAGTAGGTCCAGACGGGAGGTGAATTGGGTGATGTTCACGCCTGCGCCACTGGAGAGTACCACTTCCTCTGGGCCTCTTCCTGTTACCCCCGCCCCACTCCCTGTTCATCTTGCTAATGGATCTAGGCCTGGCCCTGAAATCATCCCGCGGTGTGATGGACTTCTGGCCTCTGCAGAGGAAAAACTCTAGGTTAATTTAAGTATGGCATGTTCTTTGTTTTGCAGTTGGTATAGTGAGGGAGTCTAGGGCAAGTGGATTGAATCAAAAAGGAAAACGAAGGCATTCACTGTCTATTTCACTAAGGATGGCTCATTTAAAATAAACACCATTTAAATAGTCTCCAAATGGCCCATTCTATATGAAATCTCTGTCATTCTCCTTTAAATGGATCGCTTTGTGTGCACTGCATTTGAATGCCATTCACCCTTAAACCCCATATGTGGGCCTCATCAGGCCACAAGCTTCAGTGCACATGTGGCAGCCATACCTTCAACATTCTTCATCTCCGCTTCCAGAAAGTCAGCCCAAACAGGGAAGGTAGCTGTAAAGACAACAACAATTAACAGTTATTAAGTGCCTACTATGTGCCAGTTACTATGCTTAATGATTTCTATATGTATTATCTAACTTCATTCTCGCAAAATCCTATGAGGTAGTTACAATGATGATTCTCTTGTTATCAATGAGAAAACTGGTGCTTCAAGAGATTAGGTAATATGTCCAACCTGGTGAGTGTGGAGTAGGGACTTGAACCCCAGCATTCAGATTCCAGAAATGGAACTGAATCAATGGACATAGTTAAAAGAAATATGCTCTCATCAAGTCTTTTTGCAAAGTAGGCTTATCCCAAACAACAAGTAATTCAGAAATTATTTCTCTTGTCTTTGGAATGTATACTCTGCATTCTGAGTCAGTATTTCCACCTTGTTATTTGCCTTTTTTGCGTCTGCTTTGAAAATAAGATCAGGTGCTTCCTCAGCAACTAGCTCCCTGTGGCAGTTGGCAGATCGGACTCAGTGGAATAATCTATGGACAGACAGCTTAAAAGAGACTTTGCCACCATTTGAGGATACTAGGCATGCCCTGGTAGTAATGAACTAGTAAAAGCCTCCTCCAAAGCACTGGAAACATTCAGTTGTAGCAGTGGCTCCAGTATTCTTGCTAGGTTGGGCAAGAAGCCCAGGGCCAGACACCTTTGAGAAGCTTCTGCAAAGAGTCTAATCAGGGTCTTTGGGAAGTGGGTTCCTGGCTGGTTTTTATTTGGCCCAGCCCATTGATCTGATCCTATGTGACTGTCATGTGGTATCCTAAAAGACTTTTTTGCTTTAAAAGCTTGAAGTATAAAGCAGTTTATTCCAAATGAGCTCTCCTAAGTAGAGGAACTTTAGGAATCTAAAAAAATTAAAAATTTTGAGGGCTGTATAGAAGAAAAATCATCTTGAACATTTAAACTATGGGTTTTGGTAATGTTTCCAATACATTTCCCCAAAACTCCTATTACCCCTTCCCCATTATTTAACTTCAGAGAAAACTATGAGGCAGCAATAACAGTTTTTAAATACTTTTGCTGGATTTGACTCTGGTTTTGTTCTCACTTTTACCGTATCAATCCCAAACTTCAGGTCATTTAAGATTCCTGACTTTAAAAATATTGTTAATCTCATTCCTCTTCCTTGCCATATCCCTTCATAGCCTCCACTGCCCTCCCCACATCACCTTGAGGGTACAGACATTCTGATAAAGGTTCTGGGACATGACGTAATTGGGCACTCTGGATTCTCCAGGACCTTGTGTAGGTATTTAACAGATACCTCTTATTCAATTAGCAGTATTCTCACTTGAAAACAGTTTCAGTTTTTAGTTTGATGTAATCACACTTGTTAATTTTTGCTTTTGTTGCTTGTGCTTTTGGTGTCATATTCAAGAAATTATTGTCAGTGTTTACCCTTAAAAGGGTTTCCTAGTAGGATAGTACCTACTCCTTATCTCCAAATTACCTCTTCCTTCTGAGTTATGTTTTATCATTTTAATGATATCTCAGAACCAAAAATGTTAGTCTTTTTCTGTTAAGATTACTTTTTAAGTTATTGATTTATTTTACTTGTATATTAAAAATGCACATATTTTTAAGAGTCAAATAGTTCTATTGGGTTTATTATACTTCCCAGAATAACAGTTCTCAGTATTTCCACTCTGTTTCTTCTGTTTCAGAAGTAGTCACTTTCATATGGTTTAGCTGATTATTTGATTTTTATGACAGTGTCATTCAGTAGGATGCTTGATTGTTCAGGGCTGGTTTTCTCATTATGGCAGGTAAGGATTTAGTTCTCTTCCGCACCCATGCCCCATGCCATCACACATATGCTCCCTTCTCCAAATCTCACCTTCCCAATATAATTAATATTACTTTTAATATTTTTCATTTATATGACTATATCTATGTTTGTTATTGAGCTGAGCCTTGTAGTAAAGTTTAGATTTCATCATTATTTCTGTAAACATGTAGTTCTTCATGAAGTTAATAATTGTCTTATTGTTTGTTTTTCTATTTGTTTGGTTTTCTGTGTATTTACCAACCCCAGACTCTTTGAAGGTTGTTTATATTTTTCAAGATGGTCAGATTTATTGGGTTTTCTCTTAATTTCTTCTTCCTGAAGCAGTCTGTCCCCGGGCCCTGTAATCTGCTTCAGTGGGTATGAGTTACCCTTTCTCCTGTGCATACAGCTGGTCCCCTGGGATAGCCCTTCTCTTTCAGTCTGATGGATTGCCAGTCTCCATCAGGTTCCCTCTGTTTCTTTCTTGTATTAGTTTGTCTGTTTTCCTCTTTCTTGGTTTACACCTCTTTTTGGAGCATACTTTGCATATTCTAGTAGATTCCAGAGAATAAGATGCATGGGAAGTTATTTATTTATTTGAAACTCTGCTTCTCTGAAAATGTCTTTATCATATGTTTTGTTTTGTTTTGTTTTGTTTTTCTATTTCACTTGTAGAATCTTGTCTTTGTCCCCAGGGTACTAAATTTCATAGTGATGTATCTTGATGGGGGTCAGTTTGTATCCATTGTCCTGGGTATTACGTGTCCTTTCAATCTGGAAACTCATGGCCCCTTAAATTCTGGGAAGTGTTCTTAAATATTTTAGCTGATGTTTTTCTCCCTTCTATCTTCTCTGTTATCTTTTTCTGGAGGTTCTATTACTTGGATATTGGACTTTCTGAAGTGGTTTCTAGTTTTTTCTTATCTTTTTAAAATTTTTCTTCACTTTCTAGATTTTCTCAGCTTTATATTCTATCTTCATTTATTAAGTTTTTTTTTCTTCTATCATGTTTTTAACTCTCTTTATCTTAGAATGTTCCTTTTTTTATATCATACTGTTCTTGTCTCAACACTGCAATAAATTCTCTTAACTCTTATTGGGTATGTGTTTGGTGTTTTTGAAGTTTTCTTTTCTTTGCATGGCCACTATCCTCCAAGGAACTTATTTTTATTTGTTTAGGTCTCAGTTTTACATGGGGGGCTTTCTGAAAATGCCTGGAGCTCCTTGATTTGTTTGCAAACATTTAGGAGTAGGGGACAAAAATGCTGATTGGAAGCTCTGATGTATGCATAGGGCTTGTCAATTGTGAGCTTCATTGTAGACAGATCATAGGAAACTTCCAATGTCACTATCCTTAGTTGTCTTCTCTTGGGCTGGTCAGCTCTTTTCATTCTCCTGCCTAGAGGGTAAAAGCCTAGCTGCTAGCTTTCTGGGAACCAGATAAATGAAGAGGGCTGGTGCTCTCAGCATCTGATATGCATATGTTCATCTAATCCCATTTATTTTCCTTCAGCTTGTACCCCCACTACCTGCACTCCAGTCTAGAGGCCCTCTCTTTTATTCTCTATAGAAAAATAAACCTCCAGTTTATTTAAACTTCCTAGGTGTATAGGGTTGGAAAAATAGCTCAGGTGTGTGGAGTAGGGAAGGCCATCTAGAAATCTAAGCCCTTCTTAGATAGTTATTCAGCCAAGCCTGCTTAGTTTATATTTCCTCCACCCCCAGCTTTTTGGACCTTCTAGGGAATAAAATGAGGTGGATCTTTTTCCCCACTGCTAACTTAAGATTCAGGTCTGCTGTGTCATTTGCTACTCTTCCATCTGCATTTTAACTTCCCATATTTTGCAGCTAGTATCTCCTATTTTATTTTCCCTGTTCTTGTTGGTTTATGGCTTTAAAAAAATCATTTTGCTGTCCTTTACTTGGGTTTTTGGAAGAAACAAAAGTAACCTAATACATTCAGTCTTTTATTTTTACCTGAAAGCCTCACCATTGCTGTTTATTTACTGAACCCCCAAGGGTCTGAAGTTTTTAAAAGAAAAATTCAATGTTCCCTGGTAAAGACTCCAAAATATACTTCAGAAGAAGAATGACCAGACCACAGTTCTTTGATTATAAGAATTTGGTTATTTGAGGTATCTCTTTTAAGCCAAGGTGTTCAGAAGATTTAGTTTCTCACCCACAACTTTTTTCCTCTTCTTCCATCTCCACCCTCCCCACAGTTTGACTATTTCTCATTGTGTCATCCAGCCCAAGTTGAAGTTCTTCATGGAGCAACCACAGGAGGAATTAGCTTGGAGAGAATGAGATAGCTATGAGAAGGTAGAAAAATTAGGGAGGTAGGCGCAGTACAGCATGACCTGTCAGATCTATGTCATGCTTTTATCAAGACCACTGTGACTGTCTTTAGCCTTTTCTTACCGGCTTGGGATCAGAGTAGCTATTCTTCAGAAAGCTGTGGTTTTCCTTCAAGCCCCGTAGAAGCTACACATATCACTGGATTGGCTCCAGCATCACTGAATTTCATTGTCTCTTTAAAGAGGAACATGCCTTCAGCTTCTCAGTCAGCAATGGAAAGAGTGATCTCAACAGTGGCCATTCTGATTCTAGAAGCAAGATGAAACTTACAAGCAAGTTTGAGAGAACAGCTGCCTCTGTGATGGGTTTCCAGCTGTAGTGAGCGTGCCCTTCTATATTCTTCCTTCAAGTTTTCCTCTAATGACTTCCAAACAATATCATAGCATACTTATTCAAACTTGATATCATTTATTTTTTCCTTAAGTTTAAGTCCATGTTTCCTATTAAAAATTTTATTTTTCATCAGAAGAATTCTGAAGTATATTTCTTTGGATCTAAGTTGGTAGAGTTTCAGAGGGTAATAAATAATGACCCCTCTACCTCCCTTAGTTCAGAATTAGTTGAAAAACAAAGGAGTCAAGCATATGGAGACCAAAATCTAACCTTTATTATTGATTTTTACTGGTAAAGCACTTAGAAAAATGTTATGTTAGGTCTGCTGGCCACTATTAGTGCGTTAATATTTTGACCTGGAATATGTATGACATCTTATCCTCTCACTGACCAAATTGGACACTCCATGAGTGTTTAACCCTCTAAAACTTTAAACAAGAGAAGAATAACTCCTGCAAAGGAGTGAGTAAGGGGCTAAAACAGAGGCTAGGGGTTTTACTCTAATGGAATATGAGGAACGTGAAGAGTGGGGAACTGCAATATGAAATGATAGCAATTTTCCTTAAGACACACCATCAATTTGTAGCAAATGCTCGGAAAAAAATGCTATATTAAATCAGGTTACATGACACATTCAGATTTCAGAAACATTAAAATAATTTTCCCATATTAGAAGTAAAGTATTATAGTGTTGTGAGTTATCAATCGTTTCTTTTGGTAAAAACCTTCTTTATGATTTGGAATAAGCGGCAGACACACCCTTGGTGGGAGTGGGGAGCCCCAGCTGTAATTCCAGTCTTGTTACAAACTAGCTGGGAGTCCTTGGCTCCACTGAACCTTTCCAGGCCTGTTTTTCATCTGTTCAATGAGGAATGAAGGACCAACTAAATATAATAACAGTTAAAAAGGATGAGCTAGATAAGACCTGAACTTACACAGCTAATTAGTTTCAGAGTTGTGACTAAAACCCAGATATCTCCCTTCCCAAGTCTTATTGTATTCTACTATATCTGTTTTAGATGGACTTAAATTTAGATAAAATAGTTCAGTAGAATAGAAGTGATTATTTGTTCATTTATTCACTCATTCAACAGAGAATCTTTTTTTTTAATGTCGAGTACTGTACTAGGCAATAAGGATGGATAAGATATGTTTTTGTCCCTATAGCAGCATACAACCTATACCTTTATATGTTTGTAGCTATGAATGACTTCCTCAGCCACCACCATTTATAACCTCACTCAAAAGGCTTCAAACTGATCCATGGAAGAGATCCAAACCTCCTTGGCTGCTCTGAAACCATCATCCCTCTTATACTTTCCCTGAGACAATTTAGGGAAAATGTCATTGAATAATGTCCCTTCAGTTGGCATGACCCACCTTCAAGAATTGGCTCATACCATCTTAGCACACAAGTCCTTCATGTGCCTAAAGAGAAAAAAATAGAGTAGTATTCATAACCATATATTGACCTCATTATAGTTTTTCTCTTTCTGTTTATAGGGTACTCAAGCTGGCATTACTACGTAACCATGCCAATGCCAGCCTCCACCCTCACAATTGCAGTGGGATCCTGGATGGAAATGAAGCCAGAGACCTGCTCATCAAATGATCTGGCAGCGGAGAGAAGATTCTTTTCACCTTTAGAGGCTGACTTCAGGTTTGTGTTTGAGAACTTGAAAAACAAACACTTGAATGAGAAGAATGATGCATTTATTCCAAGTACTGGGAATGTGAGTCATCCCTGCTGAGAAACTAAACCAAAATATGATTAATCAAAGCAGAAAAAACCCCACTGGGAGGGAAAGAGAGTTGAAAGGCAGAAATGTGGGCATATTGTTTATGCAGAAAGGATGAGAAAAGAAAATAAGTGTATATGGAATCCTGTGTGAAGTCAGGTGAAATATTTTTGTGTGTTTGGTTAAGTCAACAGAATCTTCAGATTCAATACTTCCCCTCTTTCTACACCTTTTAACTTTTGTTTTCAGTGCTTATTTGGTCAGAAACAACTTAATAAAAATAAGTTGCTTGTCTGATGAATGCTGTTTTGGTTCCAGTGACCACTGTTAGCAGTGCACTGAGGGAGGGGCAGCCATCCCTCGGTGGGGAGAGTCAGCCTCCTTAGGAGCACAGGACACAAGGATGCTGTCACAAGGCCATTGGGATATGAGAATCTTGCTGGATGAGGACTCTTTAACTTCAGTAGCAGTTCTTTCTTTTTCAGAGTGTATCAGAGAAAAATCAGTTTAAAGTTTTGAAAAATTAGTATAGGCATAGGATATTCACGCAACCTTCTCAGATGTTCATCTATTTCTAGCTTGAGAGACCAGTGGGGAAAAGGGGAATGCATGTAAGAAGTGCGGAACTGTGCTAATCATGCAGTATGGCATCATGCTACATTCCTAGGACTTTTACATTCAGCTCATTTTCATCATTTTTTCTATTTACAGGTAGTCACTAAGTTAGTAACTTATGGTGGAGAATGCCCAGGGTCATGGGACAGATGGTTAGTTCATCCTTGAAAACCTGGAAATTCCTTTCGTGTTGCTTTTACTTTGCCATGTTGATTTTGTGCTTTCTGCAGTTACTGTAGTGGTTGGTGTTAGGAAATAAAGGCATTGAGCCGTCTCTCATGACAAGGATATCTTATTGCTTGCATTTTGTTTTTTGAAGGGAGAAGTAATTTCTGTTTCCCGATCAGTAACTTGCCTATTTTGGACTATCTTCCTTGAGCTGTATAGGGTATCCAAGATTGCTTATTGGATTTTACTTATGCACTCTCAAGAGAAAAGAATTGTGGACAGAAATGACATATGTTACTTTCATGTGGGAATATTTAATTGCTTCTGAGACCCTCTAGTGCTCTTTTCCCTTGCCACTGAGATCACACGGCAGGCCTCATTTTGCAATTCTAGGCAGCCCGAATTTCTGAGGAGGGAGGACAGGTGCCCTGGAGAGTCACTTGAATCCACAGCAGATTTGGTATGAGCAAGAAATAAACTGTTTTTTTTGTGTTAAGCCACTGAAATACTGGGAATGTTTGTTATTGTAGCATATCCTAATTAATACAGAATTAATACAGAATCTATTGGATGTTTGAAGTCAGGGAAAGTCTTGTTCTAAATGTCATGTTGGTTAGACATGAGAATAAGACTGTAAGATAGGTAGGTTTTAGTAACTCCTATATATATATATATATATATATATATATATATATATATATATATATATATATATATATATATATATATATATATATATATATATATATATATATATATATATATATATATATATATATATATATATATATATATATAAAATAAAGATACTGAGACTTCTGTGTATAACATCGACACCTCACCCTAAGTCTGATCCACCTTCCCACCTGGAGAGTCAGCACCGTGATTGAGTCTCTATTATTGATTGGAATGTGTTGTGTTGGAGCAGAAAACCGAAGTTGAAAGTGCTGTCTTTGAGTGGGTAGTTGCTATCCCTATTGGGTGGGTGTGTTTCTTGCGACAAAGCCACATTGTCCTTCTCTGTAGACTTTGCTCAGGCCCGGTTCTCAAATTCTTCATAGTGAAGAAGCACTCTGCTCTTCACCTGCAGCCTCAGGACTGATCGACTGTTAGAAGAGGTATGCATTTGAAAACTGTGTGCTTTAGTAAGGCCAGGGGAAGGCAAAGAAAGAAATTTGTTATTTTATCCCTCTAGCCATATTCCCAGAGATCTGAGGTGGGAGAGGGGACAGCAGTCATTTCCTATGCGCTCTCTGTGCTGCCCAGAAGCAACTGAAGTGGCTTTTCACTTGCCTTTCCACTGTAGTTGAGAAGGGAGGAAGACATGGTCAAATGAAATAAGGGTTCCAGGAAGATATGATATCCGAAATCTCTGCTAGAGTTTAGGGGAAAGGGTAAATATGACTCCTTTCTTGTCCTTCTGAGTTCAGAACCAACTGAAAAACAAACAGAAGGAGAATAATTAAACTTTAATTACTGACAGAAGCTGGACTAAGGGAGCACTCAGGTGTATAGAATTAATGGACCTTCTAATATTTCATTTCCAGATCAGACATACTTCCCCACCCAGTTACCCACCCAGCTGGACCACTGCTAGCCCCCGCAGTATGGATGTACACAGCCTGCATCACAGCCAAAAAGTACCCTCTCTGTGGGCAAGCAGATCCAAAAAGAGAAAGTCCGTAGTCACCCAGCCAATCAGATCAGCTGGAAAGAGAGGTGGTTCTTGTTTGAAAATGTGAGGCCTGGGGGATGGACTCCCTTTCATACTCTCCTCCATGTCTGACATGCTATGACTAAGTTTTCCCTTCATTTATCACTGTGCTTGTCTATCAGAAATGTACTGCTGATAAAATAATAGCTTGCATTTGTTTAAGCCTTCCCTGGCTACGTGCTTCATGTGTGCTGTCTTTAGTCATCATAGGGTGGCTTTGTGTTTTTATCCATTAAATCTCTGGCTCCATGCTAAGTTTGCCAACAACAGTGCTCTGAAGTGCCAACTGAAGTAATGTTTTTTGTTATGTTCACATCTGGTCCCCTGGCCTTTCCCAGCCCCCGTTTCGACTTCAAACCTTCCTAAGACTACTAGTTCAATTCACATAAATGTACCTTTTGCAGGGGCCTTATATACTACAGGCTTTCATTTGCCTAAAGTATTCATCTGGGTCCCAGAAATTTGGCCAAAGTATTGGTCACTAAACTTTTGATCACTGTTCATATGGGCTAAAAATTATAGGAAGAACAGCCCCTCTTCCAGCTCCAGTTCCGCACACTCTTCAGCCCACTCTGGGCGAACATTTCAGTAAATACATTAGTTTTAAGGCACTTAGATAAACTGTTGAAAGTTTATTAGTTTAATTTGGCTGCAGTATAACCTTCTTTGGTCACAGCGGAATCTTTGTATTATGTTTAACCTCTTGAGGCCTCTGCTATAGCATTGTCTTCACTTTGGGACCATACAGTTTAAGCAGGACACTTGGATAAAGTCCAGAAGAACTCAGCAAAAATTATTAAAGATATGGAAAATAGGCACCACGAAGCATGGGAAAACATGGGAAAGGCAATGAGGTTGTTAATCCCAAATAAGGATAGACTTGGTGGGAAAAGAAGTCATCTTTAGAGTTGTAAAGTTGATGAAAAGTTGCCTCACAGACCTTGGAAGATGAGGCACTGTTTCTATTTCTTTGGAAGTCTAGACAAGAAGGAAAGGTAGATAAACATCATAGGGGAAAATGCTGATTTCCAGTATGCCCTTCACCGAGAGAGGAGCCTTTCTATATCTTCCTGGCTTGGTTTGATTTCTCCAGCCCTTCCTCTCCCAGTGTTTTTGGCTTTCTGTCTCATAATGCACATATCTGATGTTGCTCTGTAATGTACTGAATGCTCTAAGGAATGCCCTAGCTTTCAGACACTACTCTATCATCGTATGTATTGACAACATTGTCAGCAATGCTTTGGGGGCTGGTGGTAGCAGTTTGAACACTTGTGATTTTTAGCAAACATCTACTCTTCTTCCTAAAATATGTTAATAAATTGTGTAAACATTTTACTGTCATTGAACTTAGCAGAATTAAATTTTTTTTCCCTCAACAAAACTGTAAACTCCTAAAGGTGGAGTCAGAGTTTATTCATATGTATGTACACAGCAGCACCCTGTGGGGTGCCTCCAATAGAACAAGAATGCAGGATATATTTACTGAATTGTCATGTTGAACCAGGGAAGGGGTTGTGAAGTAAGGATTTGTGTTCTCAAGGGAGAGACTTACCAATGATTTCTTTCAAACCTATGACAGGGAAACATTTGTGTCAGTTGGGTTTAGCACAGCTCTGTCTTTTTTTTTTTTAATAACCAAATAGTAACTTCCTGATATACCCCATAAGGCCTTTTTCCTTTTTGTTGGTTGTATACTATTTTCTCCCTAGCTTTATTAAAATATAATAGATAATTAATTGCTCATATTTATATTGTACAATTCAGTGAATTTATTTTCATTTATAGTTGGTATACAATATTAGTTTCAGTTGCACAGCAGAGATTACAGCTCAAATGATCACCCCACTAAATCTAGTACCCTTTTTTCCCCCTTACATAATTATTATAACATTGTTGACTATCTTCCTAATGCTACACTTTATATCTCCATGACTATTTTGTTACTATCCATTTGTACCTCTTAACCCCTTTGCTTTTTTTTTTTTGCCATACTCCAACTCCCCTCTCATCTAGTAGCCCTCAAAATATTCTCTGTATCTGAGTTTACTTCTGCTTTTGTTGTTGTTGTTGTTATTGTTTATTTTCTTCTTTAGATTCCACATATATGTGAAATCACATGGTATTTGTCTTTCTCTATCCGACTTATTTCATTCAGTACAATACCCTCTAGGTTCATGAAGGCAATATCTTTTTCTATCCCTTTTTTTTTTTAGTCTGTGTGTATCTTTCAATCTGAAATGAGTCTCTTGTAGGCAGCACATGTAGGGGTCTTGTTTTCTAATCCATTCAGCCACCCTATCCTTTTGTTGGAGCACTTAATTCTTTTTCATTTGAAAAACTCATTGATAGATACGTAGTTATTACCATTTTTTATTCATGGTTTTGATGCATGATTTTTCTTCTTACAAAAGTCCCTCCAACATTTTCTGTAATAGCAGCTTTGTGGCGGCAAATTCCTTTAGCCTATTTTTGTCTGGGAAGCTCTTTATCTGTCCTTCGACTCTAAATGATAGCTTTGCTGGATACAGTATTCTTGGTTGTAGATCCTGGGTTTTCATCACGTTGAATATTTTGTGCCAGGCCCCTCTGTCCTGCATAGTTTCTTTTGAGAAATCAGCTGCCAGTCTTCTGGGTGCTCCCTTGTAAGTAACTAACTTGATTTTCTCTTGGTGCTTTTAGAATTCTCGATTTGTCTTTAACCGTTGGCATTTTAATTATGATGTGTCTTGATGTGGGCCTCTTTGGGTTTCTCTTTCTTTGGGTTCTCTGAGGTTTCTAGAGTTGTATGGCTATTTCTTTCACCACGTTAGGGAAGTTTTCCATTATTATTTCTTCAAATAGCTTTTCCACTTCTTGTTCTCTCTGTCCTCCTTCAGGTACCCCTTTTACACGAATGTTTTTATACTTAATTTTGTCCCAAAGACTCCTTAAGTTATTATATTCTTGGCTTCTTTTTTCTTGCTATTCCAATTAGATGTCCTTGGCTTCCCCATCCTTTATATTGGTGGTTCTATCCTCTTTTTTATCCACTCTGTTTATTCCATCTAATATACTCTTCATCTCAGATAATGTGTTCTTCATTTCTGACTGGTTCCCTTTTATAGTTTCCATTTCCATTTTATATATATTTTTTATCTCTTTATTAAAGTTCTCACCGAGTTTATCTACACTCTCCTAAGTTAATTGAGCATCTTTATAACCAGTGTTTTGAACTCTACATCTGTTAGATTACTTGACTCCATTATTCTTGGATCTCTATTCTGTTTTCTTATATGGTTTTTGCTTCTTTGTCTTCCTATCTTGGTTGCCTTTTTGTGTCTGTTTCTATGTATTAAGCAAAGCTCCTAAGTCTCCCTGTCTTATTACTGTAGCTTTGTATAGTAGGTATCCAACAGCAAAGTCCTGAGAAGCATTCAGCTGCAGGCCAAATTTAGCCCCAGCCTCTGCCCCTCCTGAGCCACATGTTAAAATTCAACAAGCAACCCACAGATGCTGTGTTTATAGTTGCCTCAAGAAGCCGTGAGGTTCAAGGCCAGCTGCCCAGGAGAAAGCTCACCTCCAGCCCTCTCTCAGATAAGTCAGTGTCCCTCTGTAAGTCCCTGGTGCCCCCTGGAGCAGCCTACTGGGCACTGGTGCTTAGAGCAAGCAGGTCCATCACTGCAAAGTCTGGTCATGGACACGGTCCCTTTAAGAGCCATCTGCAGCTGCCAACTGCCACTGCCTCTGCCTGTGTCCCACTCAGGCATTCTGGATCAGGCAGTCTCTCGCATTTTTGCCCCCTCCTACCTCCAAATGTTGTAGGGTGATTTTAAATTTTTTTCCTTAGTTGTAGGGCTTCTCTTCATCTAGACCCTGGGCAACGCTGGTTGCTGTTTCTTCCATGTTTCTATCACAATTTGATGTGCTTGCAAGAGCAGATGAACAAAGCCTGTATCATCTATGCCATTTTGCCCAGTGTATTATCAGTATAGCACTGTCTAGAAAGAAGAGGATGGCTAAAGGAGAACTTCTTGAGGCAATTTCCAATTTTGTGATTCTGAATAGAACACCATCACTCTTACTCCTTGGAGAGACCTTTTATGAAATAATTTCAGCCCAGCATTGTATAAGAGGGAACCAATGGTTCTCATCATTTATCAGCCTAACATATATTCATCCTTCTCCCCACTCTTGGCAATATTAATGTGCAATATTGTTAAGGAAGAACAGGAAACTGAAGAACCATAGAGCAGCTGAGCTCAGTTTTGAGAAAACTCCAGGATCCAAATTTACTTAAGAAGCATAATGAAGTATGTGGAGGAAAATCAGGAGGGAGGAGCTTATGATAACTCACAATGTGATGAATAGTTCTTATTCCTTAGAAATGTTATGTGGATTAACTGGGAGAATGTATATAAAGTGTTTAGAACAGTGCTTGGTACCCATTAAATGTTCAATAAGTGTAAGTAGCAGTTGTGGTTGAAGTTTTTATTCTTATTATCATTAGTATTAGAAATTATTAATAATTAGCAATCACATATTATTATTAATCTTTAAAATGTTTACTCTGATTACAAGTCTGGCACAAGAAACAGCTTTTTACAAATGCTTGGTTTGTTGATGATATTGAGACTATATTGGAGCAGGCACATATATAACGATTTGTAAATGACGGTTAGCCTAAAGGGAAGATAGAGCACATTTGAATTAATAACTGGTTCTGTGGAAGACTGCTCATGACTTTATAAAAGTACAATAGGCACTTCAGGAACATGCTTATTGTATGAAGAGGGGCTCATGTGATGAATTGTCATAAAATCATAGTGCCAGAAAAAACCTTAGAAATCGTTTTAGTTTAGTTTGTTTGTTTGTTTTAATTGAAATATAATTAACATATAGCAGAGAACACAGGTTTTAAGTGTTCAATTTGATGTTTTTTTTCATCACTGTATACATGCTAACACAGAAAACTTTCCATCACCCCAGTAAGTCTCCTCACACCCCTTTCCAATCAATCCCTCCTCTCCCCCGCCAGCCTCTTCTGTGAGACCATGTCAGAAGTGAGGAAAAGAGATCCCAGACTGAATTGCTTGCCTCAGGTCACAGTTAGCCAGTTGAACAGCCTCAGAACCCCAGATTTCCTGATCCCTCTGTTGGAACCCACATGTAGCCTCTCTGATGTCTTTTCCATTTTTATTTGGAGCCTTAATGGTCTCACCCATAATTTGATTACCTTAAAATCCTGCATTTTTTTTTTCTGAAGCATTGATTATGAAAACAGTGCTAATACACCAATTGGAAAAACCTTTGTTATCTCAGCTAGTGCCATTCATATCCAGAGAGAATTTAACTCATTTTTTCTCTTGAACAAATTGGCTGTTGTGATATATCTTTGGCTACCTCAAACTATTCTCTAAATTTTGGGGTTCTTGGCTGCAAAAAAGAGTCTTGCTCCATGGTGTGTTTCTAGATAGGCCAGTGGAAAGCCTCTGCAAAATTATGCCTTGATAGATAGAATTTAAACTTATGCCCCAACTTTGTCCTGAATATGCCTCTTCACCTCCAGGTTTTCCATTACATGCGCCGAAAGCTTTTCAATAGAGAGTATATGTGTAAATTACTATAGCACATTATATACCTGTGTAAATACCTTAGGAAAACGTATTGTGGTGATAATTTTAATAAATGGCATTTTTTACTTCGTGGGACCTTTGATTACAATTGCTGCACCAGCACAATATTAGTCATTAGATGGACATTTCAGCCTTTTTGGTTAAATGTTTATCAACAGATACCGTAACTCACTGTCTCCATAAAGTAAGGTTATCAATCCAAGGACTTTGGCTAGCCTTCAATGTCAATAATTGTATTCTTCCTGTCACATTATCCTGACAGAAGTATTTATGGGTCTTCATCCATTACTTTTACCCTCATCTATAGCAAAATGTTGTGGGTGCTAGAAGCTGTGTTGTGTGTACCATGCTGGTGGAGGGTAAGGCTTGTCTCCGTAGCGGAGGGGATATCCTTGGATAGTACTAGTTTTGGGTGGGTGAAAGGCATTTTAGAAATTGGGAGAGGCATTATTGTTGCAGTCTGCCCATATTGGGACATATCTGTATTTTAAGTGTTTTCAATATTCACTGTAAATAAGTCCCTATAGTTAGAATTATAATGTGTAATTAAAAGTAGAGGGACTTTCAATTTAGTTTGAATAAAGGATGTGTTAATAGGTGAAAAAAATAGGATTCCCTTTGATGTTGGTTTCTTTGGGCAGATAAGTTCTCTTAAAGCCTGTGAGTCAGATTTTAGAAATTCTTTTTCAGCTCCACCTTTGACAGGATAACTGACAGTGGTCAGATGGTGTGGGCTGGCCTCTGATCTGTTTCCTTAAAAGGCTGATTTGGTTAAATTTGTACTGAAAATCAATTGGGGAAAATATTGTAACAAAAGTACCTCTGTATTCCTTAACAGCACACCACCTAGATTACTTATCAGTAGAATGGATTGTATTCTTTTGAAAAGTCAGAACCTGTACTGTAATTTAGTTCATTGTTCTCTGCTTGAGTGCACATCTTTTATTCTAGGAAATTCCAAGATGGTATCTCTACTTTGGTTGCACCATTGCTTTCTTTCTAAATCCTCCCGAATTTGGAGAGGATTTTTCACATGGTGATACCCGAAAGCACATTTCTGAGAGCAGAAAATGTTGTTGTTTTTCTTTTCTTTTTCTTTTTCTGGTTTTGTTATTTTGTGTTTGGGGGCCTTTTCCTCCTGTTTATTCTAAAACAAGATTTCACTGCCTTCATTTAGCTTAAATTGAAACTACTCGGTTAACTCAGCAAATCAATAAGTATTTTGACCTATAATTTTTCACCACTACTTAGAAATAAACAAACAAAGAAATCAAACTGAACCACTATCTCTTAGAAGTTGTCCATGTCTGTGAGAGTTCCTCCCCTTCATGGGAAGAAGAATAAACTTGATTTACTATCAAATGCATCTATTTATTTTGTGTTGTTCCCAGGTGTGTTGGTGTTTGTGGCCATGTGGAATACCCCTGCCGCTTCCAGAATGCTTCTGCCACCACCCAGGAGATCATTCCTCATCGAGTCTTTGCCCCAGTGTGCCTCAGAGGTGCCTGCCAAGAGACCCTTCTGCGGCTGATCCCTCCTTGTCTCTCAGCAGCGCACTCTATCCTGGGAACACACCCGTTCTCCAGGCTGGATGTACTTATCGTCCCTGCCAACTTTCCAAGTCTGGGGATGGCCAGGTATGTTGTTCTACTGTGGCACTTGGAGAGGATATGCTTCAGAAATCCTTTAACTATTTCTTGCTTTCTCTGAGCTCTGTCAGAGCTGTCATTTGATTAGGATGGAGAGGCCGTGTTTGCTCATGCTTGGACATCTCATTGTTGCCTTGAGGAATGGTTTGTGCATAGACTCCACCATGCATGAGCTTTTGGTTATTTTAGGCTCACTTCAGCTACCTTAAAAATAAAATCACATTGTTGCTAGGGTTGAGAACACGTTGTACTCCCAGAGTGATATATGTTGGATTGTGGCGGATCAGTTACTGGTTAGCTGAGGTGGTGAAAGCATAATGCTAATGAGCCCAAGGTCATAGCTCCGGACAGGGTGATACAACTAGGTTCCATGGCCATAGGCCGCTCGCCTAATCCTGACCAGCTGTCTCATCCCATTGGTCACAAGGGCAGTGACTTGAGAGCCCCTGTGTCAGAGAGACTGTGGATGAATCAGTGTAAATCCGTCACCATGGCTAGAAAAACAGATGGCTTACTGGGGGTGGGGTAGGGGGAGAGAGGTACTTGTCTTGCTACTAATTTTGGATATAGAAAATATATTATTCTTGTTGTCTCAGTTTATTTCACATAGAAAAATCAGGACCTGCAACTTGAACCTTTCCCTGTATATTATTTACACCTAAAATTCATTCATTAATACCATTGTTCATTTAGCAATAGGTAGCTGTGTTTCACTCAGCATTTTACTTGGTTTTGTATCAGGATTTTACTTAGTTATATTTATATTTGAAAATCTTAATTATTAACAGTGAATATGCTTGACTAAGGATGGGAAAAATAAGCTCATCAAAAC
This sequence comes from Macroglossus sobrinus, assembly GCA_004027375.1. Taxonomy (NCBI): domain Eukaryota; kingdom Metazoa; phylum Chordata; class Mammalia; order Chiroptera; family Pteropodidae; genus Macroglossus; species Macroglossus sobrinus. Next base: position 59,754 of record PVKZ01003064.1, read on the forward strand.
ATGTGACTTTAAGTTTTTCCCTATTAGTCAAGGAAATTCCTGCTGCCAATTAATTTCCATGCTTTTGAACAGCTGTCATTTGTGGTGTTTTCCCTGAAAACTGCACACATTCTTAGTAAAACCCATGAGTAGAAAAGAACTGACCAGAACATTTGCTTTTGATCTTTACTACATATGTATACTTTTTAAAAGCTGGCTGGCTAGTCTTAATCCTTGAGGAGGTCTGAGAAAGTCATTTGGTCTGATTTTTATCCTATATTTATGAAGATAATGGGAATGTTGAAACTAGGATAATTATATATATTTGGTTACATGCATCATATAATTGTCTTGGATGTCTATATATAGAATTTATCTTAACAAGGGGTCTTCTTTGGTCCCTTTGAAGAGTCTGCTGGACTTAATTTAAGCAGAATTATTGGCGAAGAAAGGTCGTTCGTTAAATGTTTCTCATTTGTACACTGTTTTGAGGAGCCATATTTATTTGGGAGTTTTTAGCACTTTATGAGAGTTGTAGTTTTTCAGGGCATGTTTGCTAACAGTTCCAAGTTCTGACCTGAGGGAGCCAAAGATAGAATATTTTTGTACAGAGGACTTTATTTTCTATAGCTCCTTCCTTATATCAGTCTGCCAAAATCAGAATCTGTTAACCTACAGACTATTCTGTAAAGCTTCCCTTTTCAAGTTTGCATGCCCAAGCAGGTAGGCTGTGTGTTTGCTGCTTTTTGAGACATTTAAAGTGATTTAAACATGCTTAACTCTTTGTTTTTAAAGCAATAAGCCTAAGTACCCTAAGGCCAAATGGTACTGAGCACAAATGTCAAAAATGTGATGGTGATAATAACTTAGCAGCAACAAGACTTCTTTTATGCTTAAAAACAGGAGAACCATACATTTAAAAATTTGTGGTTGGTTGTCAAATATCATTTTTTTTCTCATTTTTTTTCCTTTTTATATAGACTGTGGAAATAGTCTGCCCTGGCCTACATATTTTCCTGGGCTTAGTTACTGTTCCCTGTATTTGAGCTGTGGAGAGGGGATTGTGGTATCTGCCACTGCCAGTGAGGGGTGGGGGAAGTACTGTTTTTCCCGACTCTGACCTAAATTGATTCCACTTGCTTGGCATGACTCTCTTGGGATCCCGACACCTTGAGCCACATGTAACTGAATGGGGTTTATGACTCAGTTGGCTCCCGGAGCCCTGCTGCCTTATTTACGGTCAAGGCTTTGCTCGCGGCTCTGTAAAGCAAAGGTGGAACAAAAATGACAGTCTTGCAGGTCAACTCCGTGCCCTAAACAGGAATAAAGAAATCCCAAGGCCAGTAGGAGCCATGCAGAAAGACCTCCACACTGAAACTTGCCATTGCCTTGTTGTTGTGCACTAAAGATCAAAGGCTTTCTTGTTAATTAAATGGCTCTTTCCCTGAGTCCACATTTTATAAACATGTATGCAAGATTATAAATTCCATACCTCTGAACTTCTTTAGTAATTAGGTCTTAATCATAATGAATACCATTGTATACCATTTTAGCATTCATTTTTGGTAAATGACATTAAACATTGCCACATGAACTAAAATAGATAAACTATTGTAATAACCATTTTAATGAGTTTTTTAAATTTTGGATAATATCTATAATGGTTGCACTGTATTTTAACTATTACATATTATGAGTTGTGTGAATGATCTTAAAACTCTCTTTTAGTCTGTTTTTGAACCTAATTCTGATATTTCATTGAAGTGGGAAAAAACACATTTTACAACTTGAATGTATGAAAATGACAAATCAATTTATAAGAAGGTAAATAATACACAAAAATAATTTTAGAATTTAGAATCCTATTCACACATAACAGTAACTAGAACATTTAGCAATACTACACTTAATGATTTTTGTCACCTATTACTGTAATAGGACTTATTTCATATCAATGCTTCCCTCCAATCCTTTTCCGAATCACTGTTCCAGGAAAGATATGCTTTCATTCTCTTTCGATTCTGAGAAAAATCACCAGTTTATCTTTAAAACACTTTTTAAAGTTTCATTCCCATACTTTTCTCATTTAGTAAATGTGCACTCTTTGTTTTAATTTTGCCTTCCATGGAGGAAGCTGTTGAGTGTACACTTCTTGAATTTTGTAATATGATGTCTATATGAAGATCTGAATACATTTTAAATGAATCTCCAATGTATAGAACAGCTCTCCATCTTGGTATAATTAGTGTTCCACTTTCATTGTGTCTTAGTATTTTCTCAGGTGTCTCAGCTAGGGATTGACTAGTAAGCCTAATTTCCTAGGTATTGAGAAATACATGAAAGGAGCCCATCATCATGCTTACATTCTTTGTTATAATAATAATAATGTTAATGGAATAATATCCTGGAACCAGATTTATGACAGTTGCTTAAAAATTAACACCTCAGTCTTCCCTCTGAATTGTTTATAATAAATGCTTTGCTTCATCATTTGTCTTTCAGCAGTTTACAATTACATGTCACAGGGCATAATTAGGTTGGCAGAACTATCTTGCTGACATCCAAATACATTCTTTTTTTCTCTCTCCTATTTGAATTTTAAGAATCTCCAACAAATCATTTCAGAGTGGTTTTATGTTTAGAGCTCTGAATAAAAAAACCATGTCTTCTATGGCTCTCTGTTTCCCAACTCTACTACTTACATGTAGCTTCAGCCCTGGTCCCACCGGGAAAATTAGAAAAACAAACAAACACACACACACACACACACACACAACACAGTAGCAGTGTGGTTGATGATAGGTAACAGATTCTGCTTTGACCTTTTGTCACTGGTTCTATACTGGATTGTCTTGTTCATCTGTTCATTGTTTGTTTATTCATCCTTGCAATAAATTTCTATTAAGCACCTACTATGTACCAGGTAGGATCTAAGATGATTAGCCTACAAGGGTGAACAAGATTGATGAGGTCTCTGTCCACGTGGAACTGACATTCTTGTCAAGGGAGGAAATAGTATACATTAGAAACAAATAAGAGGTGTGCTATAAAGAAAATAAAACCAAATAATTGATTGAATTTCTTGAGATAGGTAGCATTATTTGGATGGGGAGGCAAAGAGTGATATTTGCAGTGAGACTGGAGAATAGGAAGGAGCCAGCCTTGTGACAGTCTGGTGGAAAAGCAATCCAAGCTGAGAAAGTTCAAGTCCAAAAGGCCCCAAGGTGGGAACCATTATAATGGACTGGAGGAGCAGAAAGAAGTCCAATGTGGCTAGGGGGCACCGAGCTTTCAGGATAGCTTTCCTTCACCCCCTTCTTAAATTCATTTTTGAAGTGGGAGATTTCATGGTACCTCAAGACTTTGGTGACCTGAGCTACCCGCACACCAGTATGAGGAAGAGTGGGTGGGAGCTGCAGAGAAATGGCAGAGGTGGAGTAGGGATTGATGGTTCCAGGCAGTCAGGTGTTATGGGGAGGACTTGGAAGAAAGGTCAAATCATTTCTCAGTTTTCTAAGGACCAACAGTGCTATTACTGTCTCGTGACAGAGTGGTTAGAAGCTGATTTGGCTCAGCAGCTGCTGTTCTCCAGCAGAATTCTCCATTGCGAGGACATTGGAGTACCTGGCACTCAGAAGGGCAACTCTCTCTTTGTGGAGAAGAGACAAGTCTCAGGTCACCACGTTTCCTTTCCCCAGCAGCTGTTGCTTGATTTCTTGCAAGTTTTTTTGACACAGTAGGTCACAGGGAGGGATGCTGTGTTCATATATTTGCTCATCCTAATTTTTAAGCTTTCAAAAGCTTGAACAAAAATAGGATTGATGAAGAGCATAGAGAAATAATCGTCGATTACTTAAAAATCTTCAATGTACTTCACAGCAGAGAAAAACTATAAAGCTCCCTATTACACATGGCTTATTCTTAAAAGATTTGATTGTGCAATAAAAGGCTTCTGAATGCTTATAGCAGTTCCTGACTATTGCATGCACAGGTTTCTTAAGTACCTCAATTTGCAAATAAATGGTGTGCACATACATGCCCAAGAATGAACATAACCGGCTTTCCCTCCTCCCCTCCTCCTGGCATTAGACAGGGTGTTGTCCTGTTTATTCTTATCTCCCAGCCAATGTGTAATAGAAACAGCAAAACATAACATGCTGGAACAAAGGGCCTCTTGTTTTCAGCCTTCTAATTGTACTTCTTTCTGCCGGGAAGGAAGCAGTCATAAATTTCTGTCATTATCTTAAATAGCAAGGTTTCACAGCTTTGGGAATTTTTCTTTGCTTGTTCTTTGTTAGCTTCTACTTGAATTTTTTGATCCCCAAAACAAACCACCATACTTTTAAACAATCCTTTAAATTTCAGGATATGTGACCCCATGGTTTCAAGGCAGGATGCAACCACATTGATTCTTTCCTTCAGGAATCTGATTTGAGCTGTAAATGAGTGCACCTTTCTGTTCACCAAGGCTGCTAGCTCTTCTGCTCTCTGATGTGCTAAGGATTTGGGGATCTGTGTGTAGGTTTTGTTTCTTTGTGTTTGTTGTTTTTTCCCAGACTCGAATAAATTCTCAAATTTCTTTCTGCATGGATTACTTTTGAAAATACTTTGAAGGGCATTTCTTTCTCCTGTTTTCCAGCATAACTCTTCTCTGCTTTTTCAAACAGGTAGATGTGAATAATAGAAAGCAGATCATACCATCCTTTTTTTCCTGTAAAATTTTAATGCTTTGTTTACCGGCATTCCTGCCGTTGCTGTAGCGATGAGCAAACAGAACTGGTGGTGATTCGCAATGTCACAGAGGTGGTTGTACCCCCTCACACACATCCCTTTTGTTGCTTTCTTTGTGTTAATTTCTATTTTTATTTTTTTTCTTGAGAAAATTATTTGACTTTGTTTCCTTTCTCTCTTATAGAGAAGGAATTTCCCTTTCGAATGTGTTCTGGTTCTTTCATTTTTCTTCCTTGAAATAGGATCTTGTATTTACAAAGTGATGTTCTTCTAGAACTCTGAAACCCTTGGCCATGATTATTTGGTTAGTCTTGACAATGCCCATTTGTAATGAGGCTGTTAGTGAGAAGGTATGTGTGCACTCTATTCTTTATGGTACAGATAGATGCAAGAGGATAGATGATGTCCCCAAGTCACTTAGAGCTGGAAAGTCAGAGAGAGAAGTAAAAGGGTCTCTCGTTCTGGGATGGCTCGCAGAGCCTGGGGTTTCAGACTTAGGTAATTCTTATCTGTAACCCTCTATGAAGTGTACATTTGCTTCAGGGCCACCCCAAGTGAGTCATAGTGTCATGGAGTCTACTTGAAGATCAGAGCTCACTGGACTCATTTTGAGGTGGCCACAGAATCTGGGTACGAGGCAAATTTCTGGATCACAGAAGTATGTGGGAGCCAGGCTCGTTCTTTTCTGTTAGAACAAACAAGCAGTGTGAACTCATAGCTTTTGGCTCAGCCAGAATCTTTTTACCATTAAACAGCTGTGATACTTGTCAGATCTAGAAGAGTATTTTATCATCATTACGCCATGATTCTTCACCCTCTGAAAGATTACACTTAAGTGTTTTGTTTTCTTTGAACTGTTCTCTATACACATAGACTGGCACCCTACCTTCAGAGAACACTGCTGGGGCCATCCTTCAAGAGACTTTGTCAGGCCTTTGAAAGGCCTTCCTGAAACAATCATCCCTGTACCTACATTTCTAATTTTCTCTTTCTCTATTGATGTCATCATAGGGCCCTAATCTCTTCCAGCCCTTGAGCTCGAGATGGCCAGTCATCACTACCTTTCCATTTTCCCATTGCAAAGTAAAGTTTTATCCCCCCCATCCCCTTACTATTTCTCAATGGAAGAATCATTGCTGAATAGAGCATATACTTCCTGGGTGAAAAAGAATAATCGAATTCAGTGTGCCAAGTTGCCATTTTGGAATATTCTCAATCTTGCAGGTTCTCATTCCTCGGACCACTACAAATGTATGAGTGAGCAAATGCTACTGTCTCTGGATCTATTATGCTTATTGGGGGCATGGAGCTGTGTGTGTATTTTTTTTAAGGCTAGACTCCTTTTTGGAGAGAACACCATGTCCAGAAACAGTCCTCAAGCAAGGCACAATGTATGACCAGCTTTGCTCAGAGGGAACATTCCCTCTGTTGTATTACAGCCAGTATGCACCTGGAACTCTGACACCTGAGCCAGAGAGGCTCATTTGCGTAAGGTGGGTAGACATTGCCTTGTTGCTTTATCCCACCACTGAAATGTAATTGGAAGACTGTCTAAGCAACCTTTTTTATTTTATTTTATTTTTTTTAAGTGTTCACTTTAAGAGGCCAAAGTTGTAAGGAAACATTCCTTTTAAAAAATGGATTGCTTTTTAAAAATTGATTACTTTATGGGGTTTGTATGTACAATGCAAAAGTCAACCCCGATTTAACCTGAGTGGAGCTTGGAGTAGAACATGTTATATTTCTTGGTTAACTAATCATGCTATTTATAGAGGTGACTGCTCAGAAAGTCTAGACCTTGTTCCAGGAAGACGGAATGCCAAATCTGCCCTTCATCTTCGCAGTTAGCTTGCTGAAAATAACCAACTCCTCTAATCATGAAATGGAAACCTTAGAATTTCATTTCGGGATTGTGTGAATGATCCGTGGGCTCCCCAGGCAAGCCTTGGGATGGACAAGGAGGAGGGGGTGCTCTTGTGAGCCTGGCGACCCACCCACCAGTGGGCCTTTCTTTGTAAGCGTGTTGAGTTGTGGGGACTGTGGTTAGTAGATCCTAGTTTTGAATTAGTGTCCTCTTAGACCCTGAGAACCTATTTTCAGAATGAGTCAGCTGCAGTTTCTGGCTTTCATCATGCATGCGCAATTTATGAACATCCTGTTGAAAGCTGGTAGTTGAAAAAGGATGGATGGGGAAAGTCAAGAATTTGTCCAATAGATACCTAGTGATTGACAGGTGTGATGAATGCTGATGATTCTGTAGCTACAAGGAAATATGAGACCTTTAGCCTAAATCAGAGTTTTTTATAGTAGGTTCCAGGGAAGACTAGTTTTGTGGAATGTTAATAATGTGGGAAAAGGAACTGAGGGTTAATTAGTTTAGGAAATGAATAGATTAAACAAAGTTAAAAGGAAGTCTTTACTGGAGGTCTTCTAAGAAAGCCTTTAATATCCTTATTATCTTGACTTAATATCCTGGTGTATATGTGCATCTCAAAGACAGGGCCAGAATATGCAGTGTTCCCCCAGATGTTATGCCTAGAGATTGCCTTTTGTGGTACGTATTTGATGGGACCATTGTAGTCCCCAAGAAACCATCCCCTCAAAACCATCCCCTCAAATGATTCAATTCAGAAGTATCCTGGAGTTCGTTGTACAACTGGCTACGGAATCCATCTTTCATTCTGTAGTTGAGGGCCTGCCATGTGTTAGGCACTGGGCAAGGGCGTTGCTGTTATCTCAGTGAGGAAGACGGCCTCTCAATTTAATGCAGGAGGCCCCACGTTTTCTAATTACACATCTCTTTTTGAACAGTCACCCCTTCTGTGTATTTATATTTACTTCTAAGTTATATACATTTAATACAGTATTAATATGTTAGAGACACTGTAAAATAAACGCAAAAATAGAAAATGTAAAGGATGAAGGGAAAACAATTACAGAAGGAAGTGCTGTCCTTTCTCTCTGCACTCTGGTGGATTGGCTTGTGTCCTGAGATCCCTGCGACTGCCCCAGCCCCACCGTGGAGACTATAATTCAGAAGGTTGGGGTAGGGTCTTGGCACCTGGAATGTTAACATGCCCGTCCACCCAGATGATTCTACTGCAGGTGTTAGAGAGCAGTGTGTGTTTGGTGGGGACTGCGTGGGCATCTCTGGACAGGTAAGTGTCTCCTGGAATGCTTTCACAGATTCTGTACCCTGCCATCTTCTCTCAGATGAGAGTGTCAGACTGAGGAAGAAGGTGGTATGGAAGCAACCTGGCGATGCTCCCTGCTTGTCTGTCACCTTAAGGAAGGTGTGTGCCTGGGTTTCTGGCCTGTCACATCTGGGATCCCAGGTTAGTCTGTGGGCCTCCCTGGCCTAGTTTTCTCTTTTTTCTGAACAAGTAAGGGGCTGATTTAGAATTGTCTGCAGAGTATCTTAGAGTGCTAACAGTCTTGATTTAATTGGGTCAGAAGTTTTATTTTGAACGAGGGTGGACGTGATTCAATTTTGTTCAGCAATTTACATACACATATATTTTCTTTTTGATGTTTGAGCTAGTTAGATCATAAGCCTACAATTTTCTTGTACTCTTACTGCACCTGGGTAGCAGTAGGCTTTTAAATTTTAGGCCCTCAAGCAGAAGGTTCAGAAGGGGCCTCTCTTACCCCTTGTTAATTGCAAAATAGACAGATCTTAAGGGCAAGGACACCCTCCTTTCCTAATAACTGCCTCTGCTCTATGCATCATCTGTGTGAAACAGCATTTCCAAATATCTCATCAGAAGCATGCTCCTTTGGTAAAGACCTTCTTTCAATCAGGTAGTTATGGTTCAGACCTCCACCTCTTGCCCAGTCAGAGTTAGCAGCTAACTTGTTCCCCCCACCCCTTGTTTTAGCCTTCAGATATCTCCATTTACAAGCTAATAAGTTGCATATAAGTTGCATTTGTCTGAACAGTTTTCAGTCTTATCTGCTGCTCAAACTGGGCTTTGGTTTAAAACAAACAGCAACAGGAACCCAGAGTGAGGGATAGAAGACTTTTCAGTTGTACCTGCAGGTGGTGGTGTTTTGACCTTGACAGTCAGTTTTAAATGACTTGTCAAGCACCTTTGTGTGCTTCTGGGCACACCCACCTGGAAGATATTATATTCCCTAAGCTTTATGTGTCCCAGCAGGCAGGCACCAGGTCTCTGGATTTTGTTCTCAAGGATGGAGGGTTAATACATGCATGGCAGGACTCTACTTAGAGGGGCCCAGCTACAAACGCTGTTTTCATTTAATTCTGGTTTCTCTTCTCCCTTGGCCTAACCCTCGCAGCCCCCAGGCCCTCCCCACATCCCGTCCATTCTCTCTCCACCCTAGTCAGCCTTCCTTGCTCTGTCACCCCCTCTGTTTGGCTTCAAACAGTTTCTTCCTGGCTTTGATATCCTCTTGCAGAGCTGCAAGCAATCAGGAGATTATGGTCCTCAGAGCTCAGCAGGGCACACTGCCTCGTAGGGGACTCAGGCCCCAGTCCCCAGGCCACCATAGGAAATTGGACCCAGAAAGCCTGCTACCCTCCAACCCAGCCCCTGTTCCTGTTCTGGTAACCAGGTCCCCTGGGCAAAGAGGCACCGCCTCAGCTTAAGTATTGTCCAGGAAGACCTTTTTAAGAATGATTCTGACCTATCCTATGTGATTCAGGTCACCTCTGTTGCATCGGTTTGAATTTTATGTTTTTAAATTTTGATTCTCTCACCTGACTTCCAAGGCCATACAAGCTGGTGCCCTGAAGTTATGGTGAGGAGAGTAAATGGACAAATGAAAGGAGCCCATTGGATTCAGCCTCCTGCCTGCCAGTGCTTGGATAGTTTCAAGTTATTTGAAAGTACAGATGATGGCTCTTTACCCAGGGAACTCCTCTTACTTGGTTGGCTTCTATGTCTAAGGCTCCAAGTACTACATTTCTAAAGGTAGAGATGAGAGAGAGGGTGCTTGTTCTCAAGAGCAAATGTACACCTTATCATTCTATAATACCTCCTCCAAAGTCTGAAAGAAATAGGCCCAGATCTAGATATTTCCCTCTCCAACATGGCCGCTACCAGCAACGTGTTCCACCTTTCAGTCAGCTAACAGAGGTGGCTGGAGGACACATCTGTGCCTAGTCCTCTAGATAACTATACTGAGATCTGACTCAGGATCTGAGAGGTATTTATCAACTCATCCTCTTTAGGTTCCAGGAACTTTCCTAGGCCATGGCAGTGCATCATACTGTCTCCCTCCAGGGGCCACAAACCAAACTGCTTACTCTTCATCCCCCCTACCCTAGGGGTACCTCTGTATTCCTGTCTTATTACTTAATTTTGGCACAAGTCCCTCCTAGAGATTTCCTAGTAGGAACGAATAGGAGAAGAGGCTGAGAGATGTGTGATATGAGAGTTTCTGGACCAAGTTTCCAATGGCTGGGAGGAACCTGGTCTCAGAGAATATAAGAGAAGCAGAAATGTGGGTGAGAAATGGCATGCACTGTGTGCCCCTGCCCTTCCATCAATCTGTAAGCCTTCAAATTAGGGCTCTATTTGGTCCAACTTGCTTGAGTTTGGTTTCTGTCATTTACAACCCAGGCCCTCACTAATTGACAAAGGCTACTTTTTCGCTTCTACAGACAAAAGTATTATTAGACCTTAGGATCGCAAAAAGGGGTTGGTGGCTTTGAGAAACTCTGGATCATTTTCCTTCTAGACTTTAAATTCTTTACTGACAATGCTACCTGACTTTAACTCTCCACAGCCTGCGTGCAGAATGTCCTCAGATATTTTTTCTCTCATTTGACCCTCACAAACAAGCTCCCTGTTTGTCACAGGCTCTCACAGCTTTTTTCAAGTTGAGCCCTATCTTGGCTCTCCCCATCTGTCTGAGACCTGGAGTCCCTGCTACTCAGAGAGGTCTCCCTGCCCAGCTCCTCCCGTGATTTTCCAACCACCAGGCAGGGCACGCTCTGCTTTCTGCTCAGCCAAGTAGTTCATCTTGTGGGGTGATGAGTCCCAGCAGGTGCTGACAGCCTGGATCAGGGCCAAGGCTTCTGTGACTCTCGGCCTCTGAGGCATAGGGCAAGTGGATCCTAATGATGGGTTGTTTGCTTGGGCTAGCAGTAGAAACCTGTAGACCCACACATAGGTTGTGAGCTAAGCAAGGGCAAGCCCCAGGCAACCAAGTGCCCTTAATAGCTTCTCGTTTCATTTATTTCTCCTTGGCTAACCTTTTGAACCACCGTGCTGTAACTACGTGCTTCTTCAGAGCCCACATTTATCCTTCTGCCCCTCAGGACTCTATGTTAAGTGATGGAAATAGAACATAGACTAGAGTCAGAAAGACTGGTGCCAGTCTAGCAATGCCATTGACTGCTGTGAACCCCTGCCTAATTACTCATTTGTGAAATAACTAGGACTGCTTACTCACCTCCAGGATTCTTGTGTGCATTAGATAAGATCACATGTAAGATGATGCCTGGTACATAGTAGGCCCTAGGCAAATGTTGGTCCCTTGCTTCAGTAGGCTTAGAGAAATTTGGTAGTTTTGTGGGTCAAAAAATACCTAAGATTTGTTGCCCATTAGTGTGAATCACAAACTTTAATATCCCACACCCAGAATGTCCATGATTCTCTGAAATAGTAGCTCCAGGGAAAAAATAAAAATAGGTGTGATAAGTTACTATGGCAGAGTAAAAACATGAATGATTTGTTATAAATAGTTGAGTCTAGATCACTCAAACTGTACAAATGGAATTTCTCTGTGCTCTGAAGGAGTATTTTAGAGTAGCACCTATATTCTCGTTAGGTCTTCCTTCAAAGATGTAGCTTGAACTTTAGTAGTTTACATGTTAACTGCCCCCACCCCAAAGTGCTGAGAAGGCAGCAGAATAAAACCACTGGACATTTTTGGTTTAGGTGAAATGCATTTTTTAGTTCCTTTTTCACATCTACTAACAAATGAAAAGGAATCTTGATCTTCTAGTCATTTGGGATAATGCCTGGACTCAGCTGGACTGTCTGAGCATCTCTGGGGCTCTGAGTCGACCAGTTGTCCACAGCTCTGTATCCTTGATCTCTCTTCTCATCACTTTTGATTCAGAAATTGAACCTGTTCACTCTCAAAGCAGCTGTCTCTGGTCTGTTCTCAGTGGTATCAGAGGCATTATCTTGTACTTGAAAGGACTGCGTGACTGCGTGATGGAAACTTCCAAAAGAACCTTGTGTCACCACACTTGCCACTTCCAAGTGGAGCCAGAGAGGCTCTGAGTCAGAAGGAAGGCCAGGATGGAGAAGGTGGGAGGAGCGTCAGGTCAGGGTGACTGACCTACTGAGCTGCTTGCTCTCTTTTGAATACTAGCCCTGCTCAGCTGCCTTCCCAAGATCCCTCTTCCAGAAGCACACACAGCATTTTGTAAATAATACCTGCCTATGTTGGTTTAGAGAATACTTTAGGCCAGAATAGGAATGACTGAAGATACTTTTGCAAAAGAATCAACCTTAAAACACATGGTTTGAGCTAAACAAGGGCAAACTTACTAAGGAATAGTAAGCTTTTTTAGTGAAATTGTTTTCTATTTTTATTCCCCACTTCTGTTCCCATCTACCCCATTCCTCTCATTCCTTAGGTACTTATATTAACTTTTTGTATAACCTCCTGTGTGTCTTGTTGTGGATGCAATAATAAATAATCAGTAAGACAGTATAGATTATTATCTCCTCTTCCTTTTCCTAAATAAAAGAAGGCAGAGCACACATCCTTGTTTACGCTGTGCTTTTATCACTAAACGTTATATCCTGGATTTCTTTCTGTTACTAGACCTTAAAAAGTTTTCTCATCTTTTTTATTTAATTGCATGGTATTCTATCCTATGGATGTTCTCAGTTCATTTTTCCAAAATACGGATCTTTAAGTTTTTCTCAGTAATTTACAGTTGTAGACAAAAATGCATTGAGTACTTGGTGCATTTTAAAGAGTCAGTAAATGCACAGAGATTCTGTTACTGTACCTTCTATGTTGTAGGAAGCAGGGATGTGTCTGCATATTATTTACCCCCCACTAGTGCTGTAACTATAGGTAGAACCACATGAAATTTCTCTTTTTTGTGGTTCACTAAGACTTAGAAGAATACAGTAAAGCAGGGATGAAAATAAGAATTAGTCTCTCACCCCAAATCTTACATGTCATTGTGGAGCTCTTGCTTATTTAGTCCCAAGTCCTCATTAGTGAGCCTAGTGGAAGCCATGATGATCCCGTTTTCAGTAATTTTCTGATGTTGTTTTTCTTCAGATTTTGCCAATTTTAACAACTGTAAAGTTATGTTCATCCTATTCTCAGTAACATTGGAAGTTTAAAGGGAACTTCTTTTTAAAAAGTGAACCCATATGTATGTCATTTTTAAATAGCATTAAAAAATGCCATTTCTTTTTGGGTTAAGACAACTAGATATTATTTATACAATTTGAACTGCCAGTTTTATTTATTTGCATTACACCGTGGTGTTGAGTAAACGGTACTAGCTGGTGTGGAGACCCACAGCTGAGCTTCTAGGAGCAGAACATTTACTTCAGAGACAGGCAAGAGTCTGTGCTGAGCACAGGCCAAAAGGCCAGCAACCAGTCTTACAAAATAACCCCACTGTGTAGGTTTCAAATCAGAAAATTGGAAGGCAGAAAAAGGAAAATATTCTTTAACCACATTGAGAAAAAAACAAAGGGGAAGACTAATGCTGTCTCTTTTTTTAAGTAGGAGGATGTTGAGAAGACAGAGATTTTTAATGGTTTTACTCTTCAGACTTGGGCAGAAGGCCAAGCGTGATCTGAATACAGAAAAAATGGAATGAAATGCCAGAAAGGGAAGTGGAAAGTAGTGGGTTATGGAAACAACCAAATGTGTTGGAATTTCCAGGCTCCTCAAGGAATTGGTTGAATTGTGGCAGAGTTGCTGAAACACTTTTTTAAAGTTCAGTTGGATGTCCATATGCCACCCCTCCCCATAATTCTAGAGCATATCACCCAAAACTCAATTTTAAATAATAGGCAGAACCTAGGCTGCTACTCCATTGTGGTTTCATGTTGGCCAGAATAATCTTTTTTGGTGACATCCATGGGAGGCAAGCAATGGACAAGAATGTTTTTATTAGCATGGCAAATTATTATTTTTTAATCTCCAAAGGGCAGTTATTTTAGTGGGTACAAAATTATATAAGCCATAGGCCCTTGCACTGTTTGTGCAAACACACACACACACACACACACACACACACAAGCATTCAGCCTGTTGACTTCCCTGGTAGTTATATACTATAGATACATACAGAATACAGTGATCCCCACACTGATTTATCAGGACAGTCATTACTTAAGTGGAACAGACAAAAAGAACTATACAGAAGGGCTGAGAGGCTCAGGGAGTGCAGTGAGGGGAGCTGCTGGTCATTGTGTCACCATTCCCATCGGGAAGGACCCTTGCACCCCTTTAAGGATGTGATCTTGTTAGAAGCTGAAGCAGCAAATGGAGAGTCATTTTTCTTGTGCTTCTAATGGATGCCTGATTTAATGGGAAATAAACTTGTGCTTGCCTGGTCTCTAAGGCCAAGGGAAATGACTCTTCATAAAGAGAAAATTATAAGTTCTTTTTTATAGCTAACCTTTGCTCCTCTTGGCTTCAACAATACACCTTCTCTCATGGCTTAACTCTAGCAGCAGAATAGCTGCTCACCCCCATGCTGAATAATGGGTGCCTTATTGCTTGTTTGCTTTGTTAATAAACCTTCCAGCTTTTGCTTTTCTAGGCTAGATTAATACCAACAGATTTGAGTTCCTCTTCATAGTTTCTATTTTCCTTTTCTTTAATAATCTCATTTGCTTTCTTCTGGGTCACTTTCTAGTTTTCTTTATCACTGAGAAGTTGAAAAGTCCAAAACCAGGCACAGGAAGCTGCAAAGGTGTCTTCATGGTGAATTTAGGATCCATTTATGGAGCTCTTAACCACAGGCACAGTATTGTGCTGAGGACATTTCATATGTTGTCCCATCTAAGCATTACAACCTGTACAGGGTAGAGGCAATTATTACTGGCATTTTGTAGATGAAGAAACTGAAAAAAGAGTAGGTCTGTGTCTTGCCCATCTCCCAAATGACACAGCTGAACCTCAATAGCCATTTCTGACTGTGAAGCCTGTAATCAGAACCACTTCTCTCCGGTGCCATGATTTCATTCACCAGTCACAGATTCTTATATTTAACTCTTAACAACTGTGCTGGGCAGCTGACTCACTTTCCATTTAAAGATCTGCTCCCTTTTACTACTTTATTAACACATGGTTAGTCATTCCTTACTTCAAACTGGTCTGCATGTGTTCCTGGAAATTCATTTTATTTAACCATTTTTCCAAGTTCTTTGATTCTCACTGAATTATCATTCATCCCTTTAAGACGATCTAATGCGGTCTCTTAACTGGTAAGTTCCCCACTAGGGAGTCCTGGGTGTCCAGTGACCTCCCCGATGTCATCCCCCATGCTTAACCGGCCCTCCCTTGGCTTTCCGTGGCAGACTGAATGGAAGGAGGTAGAGAGTGAGCAACAGTGTTAGCAGTTCAGTGACTGAATTTTTAGGTGCTATCTATTTATTTAAATTTGAAGAATTCACCAGAATTTCACAGTAACTTCAGAACCAGGGAACTCTAATTTGGATATTGTTTCAAGGCCAGAGTTATTGTGTAGTCGTTGCTCTCATTGAGAATCTAGGACACTGCCAAGATTTCAGTTTATGGAAGCCATGCCTTCGGAAAGAAAAAAACATCTTCTATGAAAATATTCACCTGATACTGAATTTTATCAGAACCAGCATACTACACAGTACCAGGCATGTAGATGACATTCAGTTACTATTTATAAAGTGATGGAAAGAATAAATGTAGGAATAGCAGTGGCGATGAAAGTAATTTCACTTTTTGCCAAAAATATCTAATGTGATTTCCCCAGTGTATGGACACCAGTTTAAGCAGGGACGAGTAAGACAGGAATCATTATAATAATACTAAAATATAATGATAATAAAATATAATATAATAATAACCATTAACGTTATCCTCAAACTTAAAGTAAAAAAATTCTCATAACACATTTTTTAAGAATAGCAAGAACAACAACAATAACAACAACAAATCAGTGTTCTAGAACCTCATTAATCTTCTAAAAAAGAGAATTTTAATAGTCTTCAGTCTTTTAGCTTTTCTTTCCTTTCCTCTCCTTTTCTTGTTTCTTGCCCAAAGATGTTAAAATCAGCTGAGGATGGTCACCTGCTTATCGCTTGTGACTATATCCATCATTACAAGTATAGCTTGGCGTCTACTGTACTTAAGAACCCAGAGGTACTGGGAAACGCCGCTGGGAATAGTCCTTCACTTTTAGGTGGAGCCAGAATATAAACAGTGTTTGCCTCTGTTTTGCTCTTCCAACCATTTGTCAAAATTCAGCTCAAAATGGAATCTTGAGTACAGAGTATTTGTTTCTGGTTGCTGCATAGCTCAGTTAATCTGTAAAACACAGGACTATGTTATTGAGAGCATTCAGAGAAGGGTGGAACCAGGGGCTCATGGCTTGAGCAAGAAGGTGGCTGGTTATCTACAGTGCAAGGGAATGAAACCTCTGAGATTTGAATTTTACGTTTCCTTGAGGGAATTATGGATGCATTCCTTTACCTTAATGGAAGAAAATAATTATGAGTACATTTATTTTTCCTCTTTCAATTTTGCTCTCTAGTTCTTGTAATACCCTTCTCAAGTCTTGAAAATACAACTGCTTCCCATTTGGTGAGCTATTTTCTCCCCCTTTTCCATTTGGCAACAGCATTTTCCTGTGTTTTCAATGGCACCAAAATTAACATGGCTGTTTTTATTTAACAGGAACAACTTCAAGTTTTATATTACACGCCCAGCCAAAGAATCTTTGATTCTGCCCTGGTGTTTCCCAAGATGTTAGCATGGCTTTGAAAACAGGGCTGTTTAACTGCTGTTGCAAAGACAGCAGGGGGAGCACGGCAGATTGGGGGGGAAGGGGTGAGAGAATGAAGGGGCTGAGGGAAATTGGCCTCCCCCAAGTTACTATTTTTAAAGTTTGCTTGCCTACTGAATAGCTCAATTTACAAATCCTACTGGATATTGGTTTGACCTTCCCCAGTTTTCTTTCCTGTTGAAAGAGTGATGGATGTGTTGGTGGGAGAGAAACCATTTGTTCCAGAGTTTTTGCCATGTGCAGGCTCCCTTATGAACACCAGACCTTCCACTTCCCTCAGTATGGGATCCCCACATTGTCAAAGGCATCATGTGGGAGGTATCCAGGCCCAGAATTTCTTAGGAGGTGGGATCTCAGATCCCAATTAGAAACACTCCAGGAAACACACATCTTTATTTGTTAAACAAATAGTCTTATGTGAGCCTTGGCAAAGACACTCAGTTATTTTAAATAAGTGAAGTAAACATTACTGTGCAGGGGAGCGCCTCCTTATGCAGACTAACTTTGAAGCCCAGTTTCAAGGTCTTAAGTTGGAACATGCACTGTTTTTTTCTCCTTGGCTTGGGTTCTAGAGAATGTTGTTTTCTCATTTAGTAATTGGAGAGTTAATGGGGTTCTTTGTGATGATACTGTAGAAGAGAGACTGTTTTATTCAATTCTGGGACTGTAATTAAATTGGCGCCTATTGGCGTGGTTAGAGTTAAGGTTGCTTCAGCTTCTCCAATATAAACTCATATTTCAGGGGATTATAACCAGCTATAAAAATTTGCTTCTAGCTACAGACCAGGCATATGCGGTGTCAACCTAGGAATAACCTTTACATTTTAAAAGTCTTTTAAAAAGGATAATTAAAAATTTAGTTTAGCTGTTTATAACTGTTAAGTTACAAGGATACAAGGAAATAAAAATAGCTTTTTTATAAAAAAAACTTGTGATCCATTTTTAAAAAATGTGAGCAGGGTTATTAGGTATTATTTATGTCTTCAAAGGAAAATATAGCAAAATCTCTGTGAAAGCTATTCAAAAGGATATTGTTTCAGTTACCTCATGGCGACAGGCTGGGCACTCGTAAATGTCCCCCTCATATTCCCAAGACATGAGCCTCCCATAGGACTGCTGGCAAAGCAGTTTTGTCAGTGGATCCAAGTTCATTGTAACAGAACGCTAAGGCGTGCACAACAGCCTCTTCCTGGCAGACAGAAATATGGACAGCCCTTCCGGTTACAAGACCATGGCTAGTCACTTATCCAACTTCACCCTAACCTTCTGGGCCCTGTATGTTGGGATACAATAAGCAGCCCAGGTAAAAAGCCATGTTAGAGACCTGCCTGGGAGCCTAGGGAGACTTTTCCCAGCCCTTGCTGAGTCCCACATGGGGTGGGGAAGGGGAGGAGGGAGTTTGCCTTTCCACAGGTCTCTCTGCAGTTCTGTGGTATTTGTTGCAGCAAGTGGCTTTAGGCAGGGCCTTTTTATGTATGACTTAAAAGGAAAGAAAAAAAATTTTTTTTGTATGTACCTTTTTTTTTTCTTTTCCGGCTTTATTGAAACATAATAGACAATTAGTTGCTCATATATATATTGTACAATTCAATTAATTTTTTTTTCATTTATAGTTGGCATACAGAAATATACCAGTTTCAGTTGTACAGCATAGTGGTCAGAGATTCACAACTCACAAAGTGATCACCCCACTAAATCTAGTACCCTTTTCTCCCTTACATATTTGTTACATTAACCATATACCTCATGCTACACTGTACATCTTCATGTCTATTCTGCTACTATTTGTACCTCTTAACTCCTTTGCCCTTTTTTTTTTGCTGTCCCCCAATTCCTCCTCCCATCTAGTAGCCCTCAAATCATCCTCTGTATCTATGAGTTTACTTCCACTTTGTTATTGTTTATTTTGTTCTTTAGATTCTACATATACGTGAAATCACACGATATTTGTCTTTCTCTACTCAACTCATTTTATTCAGTGCAATACCCTCTAGGTCCATCCAGGCAGTATCATTTTCCATTCCTTTCCTTTTAGTCTGTGTGTATCTGTCAGTTTGAAGTGAGTCTCTTGTAGGCAGCACATATAGGGGTCTTGTTTTCTTATCCACTCAGCCACTGTATCCTTTGGTTGAGGCACTGAATTCTTTTTCTATTTGAAGTACGTGTTGATAGATATGTAGTTTTTACCATTTTTTATTTATGATTTTGATACATGCTTTTTCTTCTTAAAGAAGTAAAGAAGTCTCTCCAACATTTTCTATAATAGTGGCTTTGTGGTGATGAATTTCTTTAGCTTATTTTTGTCTTGAAAGCTCTTTATCTGTCCTTCGACTCTAAATGATAGCTTTGCTGGATACAGTATTCTTGGTTGTAGATCCTGGGTTTTCATCATGTTGAATATTTTGTGCCAAGCCCCTCTGTCCTGCATAGTTTCTTTTGAGAAATCAGCTGCCAGTCTTCTGGGTGCTCCCTTGTAAGTAACTAACTGATTTTCTCTTGCTACTTTTAGGATTTTCTCTTTGTAATTAACCTTTGGCATTTCAATTATGCTGTCTTAGTGTGGGCCTCTTTGGGTTCCTGGTTTTTAGGATTCTCTTAGCTTCCTGGGGTTGTATGTCTATTTTCTTCACCAAGTGAGGGAAGTTTTCCAACATTATTTTCTCAAATAGGTCTTCATTATCTTGTTTTCTTCAGGTACCCCTATGACACAGATGTTTTTACATTTAATAGTATCCCACAGGGTTCTTAAATTATTATTATATTGTTGGCTTCTTTTTCTTACATTCTGATTGAGTGTCCTTAGCTTCTTCATGCCCTATATCAGTGATTTGATCCTCTTTATCCACTCTGTTTATTTCATCTAATATACTCCTCATCTCAGATAATGTGTTCTTCATTTCTGACTGGTTCCCTTTTATAGTTCTAATTTTCATTTTTATGATTTTTATCTCTTTGTTAAAGTTCTCACTGAATTCATCTATATTCTCCTAAGTTTACTGAGCATCTTTATAACCAGTGTTTTGAACTCTGTATCTGTTAGATTGCTCGATTCCTAGTTTTCTATTCTGTTCTTTCATATCGTTTCTGCTTCTTGTCTTCCTATTTTGGCTGCCTTTCTGCATCTGTTTCTATGTATTAAGCAAAGCTCCTAAGTCTTTGTCCTATTAGTGTAGATTTGTATAGTAGGTGTCTAGTGGCACAGTCCTGAGAAAGGTTCAGCTGCAGGATTTTAGCCTCAATCTGTGCCCTTCCAGGGGCCGTCTGTTAAGATTCAGCAAGCAATCCACAGTGCTGTGCTTATAGTTGCCTCAAAAGGCCACACCGGAAACCAAGGCCAGCTGCCTCCAGTGTGAGTGTAGGTGATGCTCAGCAAGGAGCACCTGACTCGCCGAGGTTACACCTGGATGTGGCTTGAGTGGGGCCACGAGTCGGGGGAGGCTGAGTTTCAGGGAATCCTCCGGGTGGTGCAACCTCTGTTATCCAGTGTGATGATGTCTCAGCTATGGCAGTGCCTGTGTTCACACACTGGGAGTGGGGAGGGCTCAACAAAGGAACAATATATACTGCGGACACTTCTGTGCAGGAAGAGATCCTTGCCTCTGGCCCTCACTCTGACAACTCAGTGTCCCTCTGTAAGTCCCTGGTGCCCCCTCTACCCCAGCAGCTGACCCGGTGCTTGTGCTGAGAATGATCAGGTCCATCACCAAAAAAGTCCACTCACAGACTCGGCCCCTTTAAGAGGTGTCTACCGCTGCTGCAGCCTCTGTCCCACTCAACTGCTCGGGACCAGGTTTGCGACTTAGACCCCTTCTACCTTCTACCATTGCAGATTGATTAATTATTTTTCTCCCTAGCTGTAGTGCTTCTTTTCATCTAGATCCCAGGTGACTTTCCTTGCTGTTTGCTCTGTTTCTTTCATGACTTTGATTTGGTCACAAGAGGGATGAACAAAGCCTCTATCATCTACCCCAATTTTTTTTTTTCTCAAAGGCAGGACCAATTTTATACTTGCTGAGAGATGAGTGTGACACAGTTTGCACACATGATTCAGAAGTTCTCCAAACAGAATCTTCTTTAAGGCTTCATGCTAATCAGGTTTACCGTTAGCCATTCTTTCTCTGGCAGCCAGGGTCTTGATTGATGCTATGTGATGATAATGATGGTATCAGTGGTTGTGATGGGAGAAGGAGAAAAGGTGTACTGGTGGAGGTGATGGTGCTAATGACGTTACTAGCAGAGGTGGTGATGGCCACTGTGGTTGCCATGGCAGTACCAATATTAGAAGTCGGGGAAGTGACAGTGTTGATGATAGTCATGGTGGTGATGGCAACAATGAGAGCTACACACCTGGCCAAGCTGTTTGCAGAAGCTATTGTTCATCTTTGCAGAAGTAGGGAATCTGCTTGTTGTCTCTTTCCTACTCACAGCATATCCAGTGGAGCTAACAACTGGCTTTTGCTTTCCATTGAATGAGTTTGGTTTGTGGAAAAGATGACACATACCCTCTTTTCAGAAGCAGGTCTCCATTTTAGAGTCAGAGAACAACCTGCCTTTTTTTCTCTGGCTTTCAGTTTCAGATCAAGGAACACAGCGACCTGAAGCTCCAGAATCTTAGAGCCATCAGTAGAAAAAGAGCAGACATATCTAGTATTTCTACCAAAATTCACATGCCTCTGTGTCCTAGGAACCATGCCTGGTGCTTTACGTATGTTACATCTGTATAAATCTTTTAAACAGCTCTGTAAAGTAGGTTTTAATTATCCCGGGTTTACAGATTAGGAAAGTGAGGCTTGGCACATACATAGCAAAACTAGGTTTTGAAAACTATAGTCTGTGAGACCTCTAACCCTTTACTTCTTTCTCCACTGCAGCCACCAGATAGCTGTTTCAACCCTAGAACAGTCTACAATGTGTCCTATCTTTAGGTAGGTAAAGATATGGGAAGAAATTCATAAAAGAATATTCTATAGTTAGTTTTCTTCTCTAACTTATCATGGGGGCAGAGAATGTCTTTTCTCTCTACATATTTCCTTACAATCATAGTGTACTCAGATGACCCTTTTAAAATTCATATGGGAACTGTTAGGAGGCTGCATGTTTTCAAGGCTGAAACTATGGAGTGATCTTTTCCTGACCTGGCTGGTTTTTGGCCAAATAGGACATTGAGCAAGCCAGAAACCAGGCCTCAACATAAAAAAGCAAATAGAGATAAATATTTATCCTCATCCCAGTGGGATCCGTAGGTTTTCAGGATCAAAGGCCTACTTTGTGTGCATCTGTCCATAAGCCTTGGCTAAGTATACAGAAGCAGGCAACCTGTGGTATAGTAAGGACTCTGTGGTACTCAGGTTCTTTAACCCAAACACATTCCCTGGTGACATTTAAAAAAAAAAAAAAGAAACCAAAAAAATTAGAATTTTATTTATAAAAATAAAAATATAAATGACATCCCCTAGGCATAGAATAAAGATGGAGAAACAGAATGGGAACAAAGAGAAAAGAAAGAAGATGAGAAGGAATGGAAAAGGATTAGAGATAGAAAGCAAGAAAAGAAGGGATGAATGGGCAGTTTTCTGGAGTTGGCGCCACAGAATACTTTTATAGGATTTATGGAGGCAGATGCTATGATCGATGTTTATTTTTCCTATTCTGTGGGTTTGTTGTCTTCTCACTTTCTTGTTAGTGTTCTTTGAAGCACAAAAGTTTTTATTTTTGACCAAATCTAATTTCTCTATGTTGTTGTTGTTGTTGTTTTGCTGCTTGTGCTTTTGCTGTCTTATCTAAGAATCCATTACCTGATCCATGGTCATAAAGATTTACACTTGTGTTATCTTCTAAGGGTATTATAGTTTTAGGTCTTACATTTAGATCTCTAGTCCATTTTGAGTTAATTTTTGTGTGTGGTATGACAACTTTATCCTTTTGTATTTGGAAGTTTACTTGTTTCAGATTTTTATTTCTTAATTTCACAAATATGGATGATGTACACATTGTATGCCAAGCATTGTACTGGATGTCATGGATAGAACTATCAACAAAATAGTCGTCAGTATTAGAGTATTTCAGAACCTGGGGACAAAAACAAAGCTATTCAAGAAACCTGGGAGGTAATGTACACTCTTGGAAAGTGTAGACTCTTGAGCAGTTTTTCAAAGTGTAGTACAAGGAAACCTGAATTAGAAATACCTGGATTGCTTGTTAAGAAGGGAAGCAACTAGGCTTGGTTATTTCTTTTTTAGATTGTTATCAAATATCTGAATATCACTGATTTATATTTCTCAGCATTAAAAAAATAAGGCCTTTTTTTGGCCTTATTTTGAGATCCAAAGAAGGGAGACCATTGTCTAACCAACCACATACCAGACTGCAGTTGTGGAAGTCATTCTTGCAAAAGCCTGCTGATGAAGAAACGTTTTAGATGGGAAACATGATATATATCTGGAAAGAGAAGTAAGAAATTGTTCTCTCAATCCTAAATTGTATGTACTTCACAAAACAGTCCATGCCTATGATGCCAGGGCACTGGGCAGAATTTCCCTGAGCAGCTGGCTGCAGCTGCTCTGTCTGCTAATATTCTTCTCTCTTTCATAAAAACACCCACAAAACATCTGTTTGAGTACTCTCTACTCACACTGGCCACTTGGCAGATGCTGATTGGTCCCTAGGAGAATCCATTATCTGCTTTCACCTAGATTATTTTTTGTTGTTCATTCCCTGAATGGAGAGGTACCAAAATGTCTTGACTCAAGCTCTCTCTTGTATTTGGGGCACTTGGTGGCTTGGATACCATCTGACTCCATGGCTGCAGGTGGCATAGGGTAGCTCTGTAAAGGGGAAACGCAATGACACTCACACATGTGACTCTGCACTTTGCCTGAACAATCCAAGGTTCACATGTGTGGAAGAGCAGCGATAGAAGAGTGACTGCATGGAGGGCATCAGGTGTCTGACTTTTAAAATGGAAAATGAGCTACTTCTAACATGTTGAACTGACTAGACATAAGACTGTGTTTTACATTACCTGAAAGAGTGAAGAGGAAAAGGCGATTATCAGTAAAGATGTTATGCTGTGTCCTAGAAGAAAACTTGAGTAAATTCCTTTTTTAACCTGAAAGTATAGAAAACTGGTTTCAAAGTCTAGAACCAATAACAGGAAAAATTGATAAATTAGACCACATGAAAACAAAATTACTTTTGCATGTGAAAAAAGAAAGAAAGTAAGAAAGAAAGGAAAGGAAGGGAAGGAAAGGGAGGGGTGGGGAGGGAAAGGAAAGGACTCATTGGGAAAAAATATCTGCAATTATGCCACAGATAAATAATGAGCTTCTAAAAACAGAATAGAAAAGTAAACCCACAACCATATAGAAACGAGCTGGAGGTATAAACACACAGTTCACAGAAAATAAATGGAAATATCTCTTAAACTTATGAAAAGATGCTCAACTATGTTCATCATAGGAAAAATGCAAATTTAAACTGCACTGAAATATCATTTCTTACCTATCAGATTAGCAAAGATCCATTCATTTGATAACATACTCTGTTGGTGGAGCTGCAGGGAAACAGGCGATCTACATTGCTGATAGAAATGCAAAAGTGATTTAACCTCCATGGAGGGGAATTTACAATATCTAGCAAAATTAGCTAGGTCTTTGATTCAGCAGTCCAACTCCTAAGAAATTATTCTAAAGATACACTGGCAAAAATATGAAGATACTTACATATATGGTTATTTACTGAGAAAGCAAAAGGCTGGAAACAACCCCAATGCCCATCAACTGGGGCCTATTGGAAAAAGAACTATGGTACACTATGTATCTGTAGAAAGGAATGTGGACTGTCTCTAAAGCCTGTGGTACTTTTTAGATATTTTGTTAAGTGAAAAGAGCAAGGTGGAAAAAATGTGTTTACTCTGTTAAATATCAAGTCCATTGGTATTTGATGAAATACAAAATACCATGGAAATAGAAAGTGTCAGGGACAGTGATAGGAACTAGACTTTTTCTGACTACATCTTGTTTTGTAGATTTGACTTTGAAACCACGTAAACATTGTACATATTATAAGACTAGTTATTTTTTAAGTACTCAATCCCTAAAAATTAAGAGCAAAATGAAACAAATGAACTTATCAATGTTTGTTGTTGGTATAACCACAGAGAGTAACTATTCCAAGTGACTTTAAAATATAGTAATTTGATTATATACTCCGAGTGGGATTACTCTGGTCTATCATGAGTGGTAGTGATGATATTATTTTGAGGCCATTGTCTATTGCAGGATAAAGCAAATGAGTAATTATGATGGTGTCTTTGAGAACTGAGATTTAAGATATAGGAGAAAGAAAATCCAGATGTAAAAATTCTGTAGTCATGAATTTGAATGAAAATGTTTCTATAAACTTGTCATGTAGTTCATCTTGAGAAAAAATATTTCGTAGCTTGTGTCAACTGAAAGGCTGAGGAATAGTGTCTGACCCAGTAGCAATGAAGATTCCTTTGTGGTTTCTAAATACCATTTCTCACTAAAAGGAACTAGGACTCCTTTTAGAAATGATTGTTTCCAAATTTAGGGCAGAAAATGTGTAACTTGTAACTGGACTATCTTTTCAGACCAGAAAGCTTAGAAGCTCTCAAAGACTGTTAAAGCCACAGCCAAAGGACACAGAAACAAAATTGAAGAGGTTCCCATGGGACAATTTGAACATCAATAGGATAATAACTGCAATGACTTAAAACACAGCAAATATCTTTAAACCCATGAATTCATAATATTAAAAATAAACTCACATAGTTACCTTTTAAAGATGCCAGAGAATCAACTTATTACTCTGAAAATAGATAATCAAGCATTTATCCTTACTTTCTTGCATATACTGCATCTCAGCATTATCAAATTATTGAGAAAGGGAGTTTCTCTTTATAGAAAATTTTTGGCTAATAAATTAAGAAATTATGAGAAAATATTTGAGTATTGTCATTTTGCACCCCACCCCCAGTTCATTTGTGCTTCCTTATGCGGGTTCACAGTACACTTCAGTTGAAATGTTCTTGCCCAACTGAAAACATCCTGAATCTAATCAAGCCTCTAAATCTGACCACCAACTTATAGGACATACAGAGGACAGAAAAACAAATAAAATGACACTGCAGGAATACAACGAGCAAAAACCAGGCAGTCTGAAGGTCTATAAGATGAATAACCTGGTTTTTTTCAACAATAGATTGCAAAGAAAGAGAGAGATAGGAAGAACCTAAAAGAAATTTAGAAAATACCAACCAATTCTAATATTTTGATGCCAGTTTGGACAAACCAACTATAAACAAACATTTATGAGACAATCAAGGACATTCGAACACCAACTAGAAAGTTGATGATATTCAGGAATTATTACAATATTTAAGGTATAATAATGGCATTATGGTTTGGCTTAAAGAGTCCTTTAGAACTATATACTGAAATATTTATTTGAGGGATGCATGATGTACATCATGAAACAGTGATATAGTGAACAGCATAAGAGCATATGTTCAATATGTCTATTGAATTATTTTTATCTGTTTACGTGATTTTTTCCATACTAGTCTCTGGTCAATGACTCTTTATTTTTATTTCTCTATCCCCAGTGCCTACCTCCATACCTTGCCAGTAACTCTTTATTGAATGAATATTGAATCACATTTAAAAATGAAAGGGTATGATATTGGCATGTTCTATAAGTATAATAAGAACTATAGGCAGTGAGAAAAGATCTTTGTCGCACTTATCAGGGAATGCTTCATGAGTGAGGAAGGATAGGAAACATTTTAAATATGGTAGGCAGAGCATCGCAGGATGTCAGGAAGAATGGCTTGATTAGGGTGATAGGGCAGCAGTGACAATGGTATATTTAGGAATAGGGGTGGGAGTTGAGGTAGGTCTGGCCAAACCAGAATGGATAAAATTGAAAAGAATGACTGACAGTATCAAGTGTCCTCCAAAATATAGAGCAACTGAAACACTCATACATTGCTGGTGGGAATTCAAAATGGTACAACTGCTTTGGAAAACAGTTTGGCAGTTTATAAGTTAAATATACACTTACCAAATGATTCAACAGTTTAATTCCTGTGTAGTTCCCCAAGAAATTAAAACTAAAGTTGTGTGTATGTATGTCCAAACAAAGACTTATACACCAGTGTTCGTTGCCGCTTAAGCTGGAAATGACCAAATGTCCACTGTTAGATGAATGGATAAACAAACTGTGGTTTATCTATACTATCTGTGTAATGGAATCCTACTCAACAATAAAAATAAGTGATATACTCAGCAACATAGTTGATACTCAAAAGCATTATGTTGAAATAAGTCAGACATGAAAGAATACACATAGTATAGTTCTATTCATCTGAAACACTAGAAAAGATAAGTTTTTAGTAACAGACAAGACATCAGATTAACTGGGATGGAACACGAGTGCATTTTTTGGCAAAGTGGACTATGCCCTACATCTTGACTGTTGTGATTGCTTGGGTGTACAAATTTGTTAAAACTCATCAAAATGTAGTCTTTAGTGCATTTTACTGTACGTAAATGAGCAAGCAAAATAAATTGGATGAACAAGAGTCCAGTCAGAGGAGTTTCACCACAGGACATACAGAAATGTTTTTTTTTTTTTCCTTCAACAATGTATTTATTAGCTATTTATTAATTTATTAACTATTTACTAAGGATTGATCTAGTCAAGGTTTTGCTTTGGCTCAACTGTTGCCTGCCCTCTGGTCACCCTTGGTCTGTGCCTTCTTATCCTTAACCAATATTTTCCTTCAATCTGTACATCACCAAAAGCAACCAGGGCACTGGGAGAATCTGGTGATTGATGGAAGAGGACATGGAAATTTTTCAACCATCAAATAAGCCTCTCTTTTTTTTTTCTTTAAAGAAAATCTAACTTGCTCTTATGATCTTTAACTTGATTTTCTTCATTTCCCTGTGATTTAAGTTAGAGGTGCAAGCCCTCTCCTAAGAAATGCACTGAGACTCCTGTTTGTATTAAAATTTTGCTCTATTTCTTTCTCTCTAAACCAGACAAGAGCAAGATTTTATAGAGTTTATAGGCAAGTGCTTGAACTTTTTCTTTTTGCCTCAATTGGAATAATATCTATGTAAAATTCCAAGGAGTAGATTAGTGGAAAGAATAGAAGGCCAATGCAATTCTTTATTTTTGGATACTCCCAGTGTCTCCTCCAGGCTATGAGTTCAAAGACTCCTTTGATCAATTAATTGATTTCTAAGTGAGTTATTATTATTATTATTATTCTACCATTCTTTGTTTTTGTCTTTGTTCTATCTCTTCCACCCCCACTGCACCACATCAGTCAGTCCTGGAGCTGGGCATCTTGAGGTCAGAGAATTAGTGTTGCAGGGTGCCAGTGCAGAGCTAGGCGTGTTTATCTATAAGAGAAAGAGCGTTAATGAGATTGTGTACATTCCTACAAGTTTGTGTGTGCGTGTTGTGGGGGTAGGGGGACGCGCATGCACACGCGCACATGCACCTTTTCCAAGGAAAATGTAATTACTATATAACAAGAGATGCATAGAACTTCTGTAAACATTCATGTACAGATTTTTGTGTGAAAATAAGTTTTCATATTTCTACCGTAGATATCTATGAGTGGGATTGCAGGGTCATGTGGTAAGTATGTGTTTAGTTTTATAAGAAACTACTTAACTATTTTGCAAGGCGGCATTACAATATTGCATTTTTATTAGCAGTGAATAAGAGTTTCCCTTGCTCTACATCCTGGTCAACACTTAGTATTATCAGTTTTAAAAATTTTAGTTATTTTGTTTGGCATGTAGTGGTATCTCATTGTGGTTTCTCATTGCATTTCCCTATAGTTAATGATGTTGAATATTTTTTTTCATATGCTTATTTTCTTTGGTGTAGTATCTGTTCAAATATTTTGTCTATTATTAGTTGGGTTGTTTGTTTTCTTACTGTTGAGTTTTGATAGTTAATTATTTATTTTGGATACAACTCCCTTCCATGTGCTTTGCAAATATTTTCTCCCAGTCTGTAGCTTGTTTTTTCATTCCTTTTACTGTATATTTCACAGAACAAATGATTTAATTTTAACAGACTCAAATTTATCAATCTTTTGTTTTATAGATTATGTTTTTGGTGTCATGTCTAGGAATTCTTTCTCTAACTTGCAGTCGTGGAAATTTTCTATGTTTAAATTTTTTTTTTTAATTTTATGCTTCATATTTAGATCTCTGATCAATTTGAGATAATTTTATGGTAAGATGTGAATTTTAGTTCAAGGTTCATTTTATGCCTCTGTATGTCCAATGATGGTTTAACACTGTTGAAATACTACCTTTTTACCATTGCACTGCCTTCGCACCTTTGTAAAAAAGTCAGTGATCATATTTGTGTGGATGCATTTCTAGACTTTCTAATCTCTTCCTTTAATCTATGTGTGTCTCTGTTCTCTAGTTGCATACCGGCCTTGATTACTTGGTTTTAAGAATTATTATAACGCTTTGGTAGCATGATTCTTCTTTCTTTTTTTTTTTTAATTGTTTTGGCTAATTTAGTTCTTTTGCCTATCCATATAAATTTTAGGATTAAATTATATCTAAGAAAATTATTCTGGGATTTGTATCAGATTTGCATTAAATCTAGAGTTAAATTTGGAAAGAGCTGACATCTTTATTGTTAGTCCTTACTTTGAATCTTCTGGTCTGTGAACAGAATATGTCTCCATTTACATAGATCTTCCTTGATTTTCTTCATCAGTCTTTTGTGGTTTACAGCATACGAGCCCTAAACATGCTTTATTAGATCAAGACCTAAATTTTTCATTTTTTTGGAGTTACTGTAACTGGTATTCTTTTTAAAATTTCGGTTTTTAGTTTTCATAGCTAATATATAGACATAAGATTTTATTTTTGTGAATTGACCTATTTGTGCTATTATTTCTCATTTATTAGTTCTAGGGGTCAATAAATGAGGACATTTTTACTTCTTTTCTAATTTGGATGACTTTTCTTTCTTTCTAATACCTTAATGCTCTCTAGGACTTCTAGGATGATATTGAATAGGAGTGGTTAGAGTAGACATCCTTGTCTTATTCCTAATCTTAAGGAAAAAACATTTCATCTTTCATCATTAAGTATGATGTTAGCTATAGATTTCTGTGAATATCTTCCAGGTTGATGCTCTTCTTTTCCTAGTTTGCTGAGAAATTTTAATATGAATGGATGTTGAACTTTGTTGTAGGCTTTTTCTGTATTAATTAATATGATCATATGGATTTTTTTCTCTTTAGATTGTCAGTATGTGGATTATACTGATTAATTTTTTTAATTTTTATTTTTCAATTAGAATTAACATTCAATACTATTTTATATTAGTTTCATACATTGATTAATATAAAAATATTGAACAAGCTTTACATTTCCAGGATAAACTATACTTGGTTGTAGTATATTATTTTTTTCATGTATTGCTGGATTAAATTTGCTAATATTTTGTTGAGTATTTTTACACCTATCTTCATGATGGATATTGGCCTACAGTTTTCTTTTCTTATACTATCTTTGACTGGTTTTGATATCAAGATAATTCTAACTTTATAAACTGAGTTGGGAAGTATTCCTTCCTCTTGTGTTTCCTGGGAGGTTGTATAGAATTAGTGTTACTTATTCTTTAAATATTTTCTAGAAATCATGAGTGAAAGCATCTGGCACTGGATAATTTCTTTTTCTGAAGGTTTATAACTACAAATTCAGTTTCATTAAAGTTGTAGTACTATTCAGGTTATCTGTTTCAACTTGGCGGAGTTTTGGTAGTTTGTAGTTTTCATTCAGTTGTGTTCTTTTATCTAAGTTGTTGAATTTACGTGCATAGAGTTGTTTATAGTACTTCTTTATTATTCTTTTAATGTCTACAGAGTCTAAAGTGATAATTTCATTCCTGATATTGGTAATTTGCTTCTTTTCATTTCATCATTATTGAGCTAGAAATTTATTGATCTTTTCTAAGAACGAACTTTTGTTTTCATTGGCCTTTCTCTGTCATTTATTTTTTCTATTTACAGTTTAATTGATATCTGTTCTAATTTTTTATTTGCCTCTTCTGCTTGCTTTGGATTTATTTTGCCCTTATTTTTCTAGCTTCTTAAGGTATAAATTTAGCTTATTGATTTGCGATCTTTCTTCTTTCCTCATTTAAGTATTTAATGGCATACATTTCCCTTAAGCGTGGTTTACACTATATTTCATGCATCTTGATATATTCTATTTTTATTTTTTTTCACTTCAATATTTTCTAACTACTTTACAAATGGGTTGTTTAGGAGTGTGTTGTTTAATTTTCAGTTGTTTGCAGATCCTCCTATTATATTTCTATTATTGATTTCCAGCTTAGTTTCTATTGTAAGAGACCACATCTTTTGTGATTTCAATTTTTTTTTCATTTAAGGTTTTTATGACCCAAGATATGTTGTAGCTTGGTAAATGGTCTATATGTATTTTGAAAGAATTTTCATTCTGCTGTTATTGCATGAGTTATTTTATCAAGAATCCCATCCTTTCCCCTTCTCTCTTATGTTGTAGTGTCTTATATATTATATCTGCAGAGATTGAAAATCTCATTAGGCAATGTGATGTTTACTTTCAATTGTCAAAAGTATTTTAAAGACTTTAAAGAGGGTCTAGTCTATTATTCCTACATGGATATTTACAGTATATGTCATACACAGATGTTTCTCTTGCACTTTCTTCATTCCTGATGTTCCAGGTTTACTTCTGGTTTCATTTTTCTTGTGTTTGAAGAACTTCTTTTAACAATTCTTTTAGAGCATATCTGCTGACAAGAAATTATCTTAATTTTATTTCATTTTTGTATTTGATATAAATTTTGACATAGAATTCTGGGTAAATAGTTCTTTTTTTTCAACATTTAAAAAATGCAGTTACTTCCTTCTGGCCCCATAGTTTCTGATGAGAACTATACAGTCATTCAGATCATTGTTCCCTTGTAACTGATTTCTCTGGCTGCTTTCAAGTATCTTTTCTTTGTCTTTATTTTTCAACAGTTTGATTTCTTTTTGCTTATTTTGTTTAAGCTTTGGCCAATTTTGTGGAATTGTCAGCCAATATATCTTTAAATATTTTTTCTGTACTACAATTTTTCTCTCCTCTATAAGACTTTAATGACACAAATATTAGCCCTTTTAGTATTATTCCACAAGTTTCGAGGCTTCAGGCATTAAAAATTTTTTTTTCCTGCTGTTCAGCTTGGTATCTATTACTTCAAGTTTACTGACACTCCCCTCTGTCACTTCTAATCTGCTGTTGAGTCTGTCAAATAAAGTGTTTTTTTTTAATCTTGGTTATTATATTTTTCAGTTTTAAATTTTTAATTTGGTTCTGTTTTATGTCTTCTATTTCTTTTTTTAATTGGGATATAATTGACATGTATTATATTACATTTGGGTATACAACATAATGATTTGATATCTGTATATATTATGAGATGATCATCATAATAAGTCTAGTTAACTTTATCACCACATGATTACCATTTTTTTCTTGTAATGAGAAATTTTAAGTTTTACTCTCTTAGCAACTTTAAAATATATAATTCAGTAGTATTAATTATAATCACCAAGTTGAACATTACATCCCAGGACTTATTTATTTTATAACTGGAAGTTTGTACCATTTTGCTGACCCCTGGCTTCTGGCAACCACCAGTCTATTCTCTGCATCTATGAGTTTGGTTTTTTAATTTTGATTCTACATATAAATGAAATCATAAGGTATTTGTCTTTCTCTGCCACACTTATTTCACTTAACATAATGCCCTCAAGGTCCATCCATGTTGTTGCAAATGGAAGGATTTCCTTTTCTTTTTCTTCATTGCTGAATAATATCCATACATATGAATATTATGTTTTGCCCTTGTTTCTCTAACTTCTTAAGATAGAGATATAGCTTATTAGCATATATATGTATGCTAATTTTAATATGAATGGATGGTGAAGTTTGTCGTATGCTTTCCACCTCACTGTCTCCATTGGCTGTCACCACATCCACTTAAGATTGCCTGGGGCTAGTATGTGAGCACATGGAGAAAAGGAAAAAAGAGGAAGTGGGGGATTTCTTTTACTCTCTGTCTCTCTGAGCTTTAGGGGTTCTTTCTCCCCAACCTGTTTTCCCTTTAATTAGAGATTTTCTCCAGAATGCTCTCTGTCTTTGACTTGGTGCCTATCATTGGTTTTCACGATACTTTGAGTCCAGTCCAGGGGATACTCGAGAAAAAATGGAAATTTCTGCATTGCTTCAATAGCATTTTGAATTCTGGACTTCACCTACAGCTCCACTACTACTCTTTATTTTTCAGAGTCTTCAAATATTTCCATTCATTCTGTCAAAGTGTTAAACTTTCATTCATTGGGAAAGAAGGGATGTAACTTATAACAAGAACTCCCCTGGACCTGTATCCTTTTATTTGACGTTTGGGGACCCAGCATGGACCAAGAGTTTTCCTCAAAGGACTTTATAGTACTCTTCATTTTTGCTTGGAGTCTGCACTATAATGAGACTACTGAGAGCTTACTGAAATTGATTGCAGTGGTAGTTATGAAAATAAAAACTTACTAATCCATTTTTATGCACCAAACTGAATAAAATTAGAAACTATTTTTATACTATAACTGGAATATTTATTTTATATAGAAGTAATAATACTTAAGAAAAACAAGCATAGGTGGTAACAAAATGTTGACGTCTTTAAAAATTCCATGCTTGTCCCCTCCCATAAAAACTTATTTATGTGCCAGTAAACTTATATTGTTAGAAGATTGCGGGGTGCCAAGTCCTGTGGTTTTTCAGTTTCTGTCAGCAAGTAGTGTTGACTGTGTTGCCTCTGCTTTATTTAATGTGGTCTTTGTGTAGTGCAACAGACGTGGAGGCACAGTACCAGGGAAGCAGTGCTCCTGCCCTTGTGACTTTAGGCCTTCCCAGAGAGGCCAGACCGTAGAATACTCATACCTATTTTCTCCTCAAGCCGGCTCTGGGAGCATCAGAGGACAGCCAGAGTATTGTGAGCCATAACAATTGAGACCTACAATGCAAGGCAGACAGGGATGCAGCCATCTTTTTAATAGCTGTAACCTTCTTTCCTCTCTTTTCTTCTATTTCAGTTAGTGGCACTATCATCCATTCAGTGACTTAAGACACAGACCTCCATGTCAGCCCGAACTCTTGCTCACCTCTTATTCGCTCCATCAATCAGTCACCAAGCATTGCCTGCTTTTCCTCTCCTCTCCCTTCTGCAGGTGCTTCCTGATTAGAGCCCATGTCATCTCATTTGGGCTGCTTCAGAAGCTTATCCTGGGCAACCCTGCCTCTGGCGTTGCTCTCCTCAAATCCATTCTCTGCACTACTGTCAGAAACATTCTCCTAAAATGCAAACCTAATTATTCAACCTGCCTGAAAAGCAACTAGAATTGGCTGCCCAGGCCTCAACATGGCAGTCAACAGAAACATGATCTCGTCCATCCAAATTCTTCCACAATCCAAAGTTTTTTGTGTCTCTGCACCTTTTCACATCTTGTTCCTTTTGCCTATCTTGCCCTCCCTGTTTCCCAACCCCCCTTTCCCGCTGCCTGGCAAGCTTCTACTTATCTTTGAAAACCCACTTTAGCTGTTCCATCTTGCTAGTCCATCTTTGACCACCCAGAATAAGTTCATTTCAGCTTCCTCTTTACCCATTGTATATTTTGTACTTTTCATAATCTTTTGTGATGGTCTGTGTCCATGTCGCCCTTCTCTTAGCCTCAGTTCTCAGGGAGATCACAATCTACTATGTCTTATTTGAACTTTTGTCCCCAGTGCCTGGCATAGTCTCTGACATCTAGAAGAGCTTCAACAACTGGATGAATGGCTGGTTTGTTATTATCACCATTCCTGCTTTTTCAACCTACTGAGTAAGTTGAGTACCAGGTATAGAATGCCCTAGAGCCTTTGAAACCAAGTCTTTTTAGAAATTACAGACAAAACTCATTCAGATTAACCTGAACTCTATTTTTGTCTCGTCTAGTATTACTGTAATAATTATGGTTCTTGAACACTCTTACTCTTTAGAAAGGAAAAGATTATGTCATTTCATAGTTCTTTTCTCTTATAATTCAAACTATAGTATTTGTACCTGGCTTGTTGTTTCCCTTCAGTATATCTTCACATTATAGATAGATAGATAGATAGATAGATAGATAGATAGATAGATAGATCGATCTTGATGGTTTTTTTTTTCTATTATTGCTTTCTCATTGTTGGTAAGATTTAAGCTATGAAAAATAATGCCTGGATAAATCTAGGTACAGTTATTGCCTTCATCTAACTGGAGATATAAATTAGGAGGGGGTTTTTAGGATACAGGGGTTATTTAAGGTCATATGGAGCATATATGGAAGAAGATTGAAAGAGAAGGTAAGAGGTGGGAGGACTGACATGTGATGATCCAGTGTGTCAGCCACTGAGCAGTGGAATATATGAGGCATGAGAATGGACTGTGATTTGGTTTAATGGAGGTAACTGGTGACCTTGATTTTAAAAAAAAGTGGTGATAGAGTGGTGGGAAGGAAAGCTAAATTGGAATGAGCTTAGGAGAGAATGTGGGGCAAGAAAGTTAAGACACTAAGAACAGTAGGCTGTTTCAAGGAGACCTACCATAAAAGAGAATAGAAGAATTGGGAAGTTGCTAAGAAGGATGTGAAGTCAAGTGAGGATGTGTTAAGGACAATGTCAGAGCACATGTGTTTGCTGATGATAGTGATCTGAGTGGAGGGGAGAAAACTGCCGTGACCATGTGCATTATTGTGGCACAAGCAACAGGAATCTAGAATAAGAGTGGAATGGGTCTTTGATGGGTTCACAAAAGGTTTTCTCACTGCCAGAGCAAGGGAGGCACACATGGAGTTGGGTGTAGATAGGGTAGTAGATTTGGTTTGGAAGAGTAGGAAGTTCTATGTTGACTGCCTGACTAGATGGGGAAAGCCTAGGGGCACAAGGACAGTCAGAGGCCATTGCTGTGGACTAGGTGACAACTCTTTTCGGTTCTTTATGCTGTCAATTTCTTGTTTATACTTACCTTTTTGAAATTGAGATTTTTATAGAAGATTGAAGAAAATGAAATTCATTCAAGAAATAATGAGGCAGAACTATGTTAGCTGCCAGCAAGTAGCTGATTCCCTTAATAGATTGAATCATTAGTGAGGTGGGAGATTGGGGCCTTCGTGTGCGGTAAAAGAGGAAACAGATATGAGTGGGAGAAAATTTGAGTAATGTTGGAACCGAAACAATCTCATTAGTTACTCTTAATATCCTTAGACATTCTGTAAGGACAGTTGATACCCTTTAACAAATGAAGAATGAAAGCCCACAACCTTTCAGTAACTACCCAGAGAATACAGCAAATTAATGATAGATCCAGGATTTAGATGATGTCCTTGAATTTCTGGTTCTTTACTTGGTCCCTAGACTGAAGCAAAGTGATAAATCTTAACTATAAACCACCTACAGGACTGAGGACATATCACTTAGTCCTTAACATTCAGGCCCTAACTGCTTCACATGATTTCTACAATTTAAAATGGGAATTATTTGGCTACTGGCTCCAGGGAAAATGTAATACTGTAATTAGTCATTCAGTTCCCATTTTAAGGCCTTCTGTGAAAGAGAGCATCTAATCATTATACATTTGGTTAATGAGGGTTAATGAGTAAAACATGGAGCTTGACTTAGTGATGGTTGTAATTGCTGAGCTTCCTCCCTCTGTGAATGCGTCATCAACTTAATAACAATGGGGGATACACACACCACACTCACGTTATTATAGTAAACAAAAACATTGAATGTAAGATACATCCTGATTTCAGCAATGGTAAGGAAGATAGGAAGGAGAGAAAATGTGTCTTAGAACTGGAAATTAGATAGCTCAGGTTTTCATTTGACATTATATGGTGGAAATGTTTACACTTTAAAAACAAACTTATATTATGTTCTGCAGATATATGGTATGCTGAGATATAGGTGCCCTCTGCTCTTGGGTGGCCAAGAGGGACCAGAGAGCCAGGCCTGTTACCTCAGACCACAAGCAGCCTTGGTGTTTAACCAGAGAATTGACAGATATTTTCTATGCATATCATGACAGATATTTCCTATGCATATCATGACATATGCATATTTTCTATGCATATCACAACAAATTTTAGGGAAGATGAAAAATGCCCCACATCATAAGTCATCAGAGAAATGCAAATTAAAACAACAGTTACCACTACACACCATATAGATTAACTAAAATACAGAACACTGACAACATTAAATGCTGTTGAGTATATGGAGCAACAAGAACTCACTCTCATTGCTGGTGAGAATATGAAATGGTACAGCCACTTTGGAAAGCAATTTGGTGGTTTCTTACAAAACTAAACATATTCTTACTGTAAGATCCAGCAGTTACACATTTGTTATTTACCCAAAGAAGTTGAAAATTTATGTCCACAGAAAAACCTACACATGTTTATAAAAGCTTTATTCATAACTACCAAAAGTTGGAAGAAACCAAGATGTCTTTCAGTAGGTGAATGGATCAACGGTGGTATATCTATGTAATGGAATCTCATTCATTGAAAAAAGAAATGATCTATCAAGCCATGAAAAAAACATGGAGAAGCCTTAAATGCATATTAATAAGGAAAAGAAGCCAATCTATGATTCCAACTACATGACAATCTGTAAAAGGCAAAACTATGGAAATAGTAAAAAGATCAGTGGTTGCCAGGGGTGGAAGGTAGGAAGAGATGAATAGGTAGAGCACAGAGAATCTTTAGGGCACTGTAATTATTCTGTATGGTATTCTAATGATGGATACATGTCATTATGAATTTGTCTAAACCCATAGAATGTACAACACCAAGAGTGACCTCCAGTATAAACCGTGGACTTTGGGAGATAATATGTTGATGTAAGTTCATCAGTGGTAACAAATGTACCACTGTGAGGGACATGTTGATAATGGGGAAGGCTGTGCATGTGTAGTGGCAGGGGACATATGAGAAATGTCTGTGCCTTCTGCTTAATTCTTCTGTGTACCTAAAACTGCTCTAAAAATTCTGTTAAAAAGTAAAAATAGGGCTTCATCCCAGAGGCACAGGGATGGTTCAACATATGCAAATTGATTAATGTGATACACCATATAAACAAATTAAACAATAAGAATATATGATCATATCAATAGATGCAGAGAAAGCCTTTGACAAGATACAGCATCCATTTATGATCAAAACACTTAACAAAATTGGTATAGAAGGAAAGTACCATAACATTATAAAGGCCATATATGACAAGCCCTCAGCCAACATTATACTTAATGGTGAAAAACTAAAAACCTTCCCTCTAAGATCATGAACAAGGCAAGTCTGTCTACTATCACCACTGTTGTTCAATATAAGATTGGAGGTCCTAGCTAGTGCAGTCAGACAAGAGAAAGATATAAAAGGCATCCAAATAGGAAACGAAGAAGTCAAACTATCACTATTTGTGGATGACATGATTTGCTATGTAAAAAACCCTAAAGACTCCACAAGAACACTACAAGAGACAATAAGCAAATACAGTAAAGTCTCTGGATACAAAATCAATGTTGAAAAATTCATAGTGTTCCTATACTCTAATAATGAAGCATCAGAACAAGAAGTGGAAAAAATAATTTCTTTTGCAATTGCAACAAAAAGAATAAAATACCTAGGAATAAATTTAACAAAACATGTGAAGGAACTATATAACGAAAACTACAAAACCCTATTAAAAGAAATCAAAGAAGATACAAAGAAATAGAAAGATATTCTGTGTTCTTGGATTGGAAGAATCAACATAGTTAAAATGACCATATTAACTAAAGCATTATACAGATTTAATGCAAACCCCATCAAAATCTCATCAGCATTTTTTAAAGAAATAGAACAAAAAAATCATCAGATTTGTATAGAAGCACAAAAGGCCCCGAACTGCCAAAGCCATCTTAAGAAAAAAAGAAGGAAGCTGGAGGCATCACTCTGCCCGACTTCAAATTATACTAACAAGTGACAGCATGGTATTGGCAGCAAAACAGGCACACGGACCAGTGAAACAGAATCAAGAGTCCAGAAGTAAACCCATCTTTATATGAGCAAATAATTTTCAACAAAAAAGCCAAAAACATACAGTGGAGAAAAGAAAGCCGCTTTAATAAATGGTACTGGAAAAATTATAAAGTCACCTGAAAAAGCATGAAACTAGACTATTGTCTATCACTACACACTAAAATTAACTTAAAATGGATTAACAACCTGAATATAAGATCTAAAACAATAAAATGCATAGAAGAAAACATAGGAGCTAAACTCAAGGACCTTTGACTTAAAGAGGATCTTATGAATTTGACCTCAAAGGCAAGGGAAGTAAAAGCAAAAATAAATGAACGGGACTACATCAAACTAAAAAGCTCCTCCTCATCAAAAAGGTAAAGAGACAATCATTCAAATGGGAAAATATATTTGCAAGCAATACCTCCAATAAGGGCTTAATATCCAAAATATAGAAAGAACTCATACGACTCAATAACAACAACAAAACAAACAATCCAATCAAAAATGGGCAGAGGCTCTGAACAAACACTTCTCCCTAGAGGACATACAAATGGCCAATAAATATATGAAAAGATGCTCCACATTGCTAGTTGTTAGGGAAATGCAAATAAAAACCACAATGAAATACCATCTTATACCTGTTAGAATTGCTATAATCAATAGGACAAGTAATAACAAATGTTGACGAGCATGCAGAGAAAAAGGTACTCTCATACAGTGCTAGTAGGACTGCAAATTGATGCAATCACTATGGAGAACAGAATGGAGATTCCTCAAAAAACTGAGAATTGACCTACCATATAATCCAGCAATCTGTCTACTGGATATTTATCCCCCAAAACTTCAAAACCCATATCCAAAAAGACGTTTGCACAACGATGTTCATAGCAACATTATTCACAGTGGCCAAGACATGGAAGCAACTGAAGTGTCCTATGATAGATGATTGACTAGAGAAGCTGTGGTACATATAAACAATGGAATATTACTCAGCCATAAGAAGAGATGAAATACTGCCATTTGCGACAACATGGATGGACCTCTAGATAATCATGCTAAGTGAAATAAACCAGACAGAAAAAGGTGAAAATCACATGATATCACTTTTATGTGGGATATAAAAACAGCAAATGAGCAGGACAAGCAAACAGAGACTCGTGGACATAGACTAGTGGTAACTAGAGGGGTGGGAGAGGGTAGGTAGATGGGGTAAAGGGAATCAAATGTAAGGGGATAGGAGAGGGTAAAGTGGGTAAAGGGGATCAAATATATGGTAGCTGAAGGAAACTGGACTTTGGGTGGTAACCACAATAGAATATACAGATGTCAAATGATAATGTACACCTTGAAAATTATATAATTGTATTAACCAATGTTATCTCAAACAAAATTTTTTTAAAGGGAGGGAAAAAAACCCCTTTAATTCTGTATCTTGCAAAATTATACATCAGAAGTGGAGAAATAAAGATTTCATCAGACAAACAAAAAATAAAAATAAATAAATAAAAATATACACACACAACAAAACTTACAGGACAGATTAAAATGTATCTATGGCTGTGATAATTAAATATTTTGATTAAAAAATGGTTGGGAAACACTTCTAACTAATCAAAAATATATATTAGAAATGTGTTATCATTAATAATAAATATATTTTAAAAGATAAGCATATGTTTATAAGGAAATATCTTTTGACATTTACTCTATGGATCTAATGATCCCCAAAACCCTGTTCAAGTACAAGTTCCTTTGAGAAGCCCTTCTTAACTTCACAGGTCATTAATTGCTCCCTCCTTTGTGTCCTATGGAAGATTTTACATGTTTCCACTATAACACTTCAATCGGGTATTTTAAAGATTGGTTTTCAAGTCTTTCTTTGCCAGTGAGCCATAAACTCTTGAGTGAAAGAAAGTTCCTTGTTGAGGATGGCTGTCAGGAAGCTCAGAACCAAGCTCAACAGTGGTAGCTAAATTAACAATATGTAGTGGTTATATAGTTAAAGATACTGCAGGCAGAGACTCATGGATATGGACAATAGACTAGTGGTTGCCAGAGGGAGGGGAGGTGGGGAGGTAGACAGGGTAAAGGGGATTAAATATGTGGTGACAGAAAGAAATCTAACTATGGGAGGTGAACCCACAATATAAAAAAAATATGTATATATATATGCCTTACTGTTAAAATGTACAGCTGAAATATATTAGATTTCGTTAACCAATGCCACCATAAAAAATTAATAAAATAATAAATAAAGATACTGCAGGTCCTAGAGTATTGATTCTCAATCTTGGCTCCTTTGTAGCAACACTTATGCCTAGATCCCATACCCAGAGATAATGATTGATTTGGTGTGGGATGTGGCCTTAGTGATTCTGAAGTGCAGTCAAATGAGAACTACTGTTGTGGAAGGAGAGAATAACATAGCCAGAGGAAAATGAAGACTATTTTAAGAACTCTGGTTATAGTAGATGTAAAATGTGCCAGCACCAGTGGATCCACTAGATCCAGAGAACCCAGCAGGGAGCTCATCACAGTAGCCCTGATGAGAGATGACGATTCCATCAGGTGGGTACAATCAGTGGCCATCATAACTGAGGAGCTAATGTAGGAGATGCCTTCTGGCAGTGCCACCTTATGGCACTAGGAAACTTTAAAACATAAGTACTTTATCCCAGAGATTCTGATTAAATCAATCTGGAATGGATTCTAGGCAATTGTACTTAAAAAAATTTTTTTTAAGCTCTCTAGGTGATTCTAATGAGTTGCTAAACGTGAGAACTACTGCCTTATAAGAATAGCAGTAGAATTTGACCTTACTTCAATATTAGGCAGTGAGCAGAGATTATCCCAAGCTTCTTGACTTGAGATGCTGAGGAGAAGCTTGAATAAACAAGGGGTGGCGAGAGGGCTGGCTGGAAGTTGGGCCTAAGGTAAGGAGTGAAGGGTGAAGATAAATACTTATTCATAAGGTTCAGTTGACAGTGGAGTCTGAAATATATGACAATTTTTGGCTGGATGTTACACATATATAAGTCAGGCTGGAAAGCCAAAAACAGTTCCTCAGTGTGGCCTATATGGATTCCCCACACCCAACCCCACCTTATTCTGTCAAGTTGTCTGCAGTTGCTTTGGCAATTTTGGAAGATAAATCACTGAAGTCATTTTATTCACATTTTACTAATTAGAAATAATCCATTATTATTTAAACAGGAATCCTGTTCTTAATAACCTATACCCTCTTAAAGATTGTGCATGCGCTAGAAAGGCTGTCAGTCATGTTGTCTTGGATAATACTTGGTCAGCTAAGTAAAGTTAATTTCAGCTGACATATTTTTACATCATCTGCCATTATTGTTCACATAAATTTTCACTTATTACAGTTATACATCAGTTTAAAAAATGGCTCAATGGCTCAATGATAAAGAGCAAAAGCATAGGGGAATGAGTCAGGTAAATATTAGCACTCATAATAATGTTAGAACTATAAATAATGAACAGGACATGAGTGCAAAGATAAAATATGTATTAGTTTCTGATAAAACAAGTGATTCCTTGAGGAGAATGAGTTAATATAAGAAGGCAAAAAAGGAAGAATGATTATGATCGATATCCGATATTAGATTTTATTGAACCTGCAGTCTGTTCAGTCTCACCTCACTGCATACTGGCATGAAGTCATTGAATCTTTATCAGATAGTGGCATGAAGTCATTGAATCTTTTCTATCACTTTTAAATATAACATAGGTAAATCTATTAATTTTTTCCAGAACAAATCCAAGATTGTGCTTTTCAAAATGAGGTTGTTGAATGCCACAATGAAATTAAAGAAGTCAAAACAACTGGAACAGTATTCAGAGAACAGAGAATAGGGTATTTGGCAAAATTCTTTCATCAAATGCATATTGTACAATATGGAAAAGCAGTTACTAGCGTATTTATATGCTAACAGATCTTTTACTTCACATTTGGGCAAAACTAGTGATGTGCAGATAATGAATCAACTCTTGACATATGTGCAGTACTTCTTATATGAAAAAGGATTGCTTGATGAGATTTTGTTCAGTAAAAATCCACGCCATAGGAGAAGAATTTTTGGTTTGGTCAATGATTATAAATTGTGAGCCATGAAGGAGAATGAAAAAGGTAAATTGGGATAAATAGGGACAGGTCAGGAAGGAGAAAAGATTTTGCTGTATGAATAAAATAAGTTGTGCTCAGAGAGCAGTTGGTGGTCTGCACTGTGCCTCTTGATTCTAATTATACTTGAAAGAAATAATGACAAGTGTGACAATTTGTCATAAAATGAAGAAAATGGGAGGCAAGTGGCATACGTGCCTCACAGCAGTTTTTGGATCATGGTATAAGTTACATATCTTCATGACTCTTATTAATACCTGTAAAGGCCATTTCTATTATTTAGGAGGCTTTCTCAAGTGATATGTTATTTTGGAGCGGAATATTAAGATATTTAACGTAAAGTAGAAGAAATCCTGTTATCTTTTCAGTCTGTGAGAACAGAAACCCTGTCTTGTTGCCTGCTGAGTCCCCAGCACCTAGCACTGTCCACAGTAACTCACTAAATATTTGCTGAATAAGTGGATCTTTATTCATTAGTCAGAGAAAAAACTGATGGTATATATAGGTTGTTTTAAAATCACATCCCAGTGATTTTAAGACATGTTTGCCAAATGCAACCAAAAAGTACATTAGGCATCTTATTTGTTGCTCTCTTCCTTGATGGAATATTCAGCTCAACTTTCTAGCTCTTGAATCTAATGTGCTCATCAATTATGTTGACCGAGCACTGAAAGAGGTCCTTAGTGAGAAATCACCCATAATATCTAGTCCTATGCTGAATCTTAACATCTGAATGTATCTGTAGAGCCACCAAACACTTGTAGCTCTTTCTGACAATCCTACATATAAGGATTCACAGTTATAATGTTATTACAGATGTTATGTCAGATATATATTAGTTAAATGCCATAAATCGTGTCATCATCTCACTAATATGAACTTATTATTTAAAATAATTTTGTAATATTATGTTTTAGTGTATACTTTGTGGAAAAACTTATTTTTAGTTTGCCTAGAATTGGTGGTTGGCATGGGGATCAAATGCCCATTAGGTATGATAAGTGATGACCTAGAGATAGACAAAATATATTTGCAAATTATTCTTATAAAAACTAGATTATAGGGCTTTCCGTCATGATGGCAGAGTAGGTAAACTCTATGCTTGCCTCCTCCCATGACCACATCAAAATTACAGCTGAACTACAGAACAGCTATCATTGAAAAATCACCTGAAGTCTAGCTAAACAGAAGTCCTATAACTAAGGACATACAGAATAAGTCACATTGAGACTGGTAGGAGCAGCCAAAATGTAGAACTAGCTGGTCCCACATTCATGTGGTTAAAAACTGGGAGGTATATCTCAGCTGTAGAGGTCCTCCCTGAGGAGCAAGGAGTCCCAACCCCACACCAAGCTCCCAACCCAGGGTTCTAGTGCCAGGGAGAAAATTGCCCATAACTTCTGGCTGAGAATACCAGCAGAGATTGTGGATGAATGAGATGGAGGGCTATGAAGGGGTCCCAAGTATTTCTCTTAAAGGGCCCATGCACAGGCTTAACTTGTTGATGGACTCACTTGCTCTGAGCCCCAGCACTGGGGCAACAGCTCAGAAAGCGCCAGGACATACGAGGAAGAATTGAATTGTCTGGCTTCAGTGCAAGAGCTGGAGGGACAGCTTTCTCCTAGACAGAAGTTCTAGCAGAAACTATTGTTTCTTTGTTGAGCTCTCCCTCAACCTAGCCTGCATGTGTAGGCAAGCGCCATACTGAGTCTCCATCGACCTGGCTAATATCATTTGTCCTGC
Organism: Macroglossus sobrinus; assembly: GCA_004027375.1. Taxonomy (NCBI): domain Eukaryota; kingdom Metazoa; phylum Chordata; class Mammalia; order Chiroptera; family Pteropodidae; genus Macroglossus; species Macroglossus sobrinus. The sequence continues at coordinate 104,541 of PVKZ01003064.1, forward strand.
CCTATTGATTCCGAGACCCAAGGCACCCAACTTGTGGGCCTACCCACACCACTTTTGGTGGCTTTCCCATAAAAATGGCCTCTCTTGGTTTATGCTGTAGACTTTTCTAAAATCTCTCAAAGGTTCATAACCTCCAGACAATTGGCATCTGGTGTCTGGCCTCAGCATGCCCTGTACCTCTTGCTAAGTAGTCCCAGGCCCAGTACTAGCACCAGCCAGCCTCAGTTTGCAACTTAGCCTCTCCTAGGTGCCTCACAAGTGGCAACCATCTGCAGATCACTTTGTAGCTCATACCAAGTGGCCCCAGGCAGGGCACAGGCAACAGCTGATCTTGGTCTGCATCAGAGCCCCTCCCAAGAGGCCCCAGAAACAACAAATCCAGTGTCCAGCTTCAGACCATACCAGCAAATGAAGCAACCACCTCCATAAATGATAGACCCAAAGGGCAGACTCCAGAGTCCTGCTAAAGTGAATCCTGCTTTGTCAGGTCAGCTCCTGCATGGCAGCTCCTCCAATATAGCCACAGCCATTCCTCAGCACCAACCAGCTGAGGCTCAATCCCTCTCACTGATATGCCAATAGCAATCAATGCTCAGCTACCTCAGGAGTGCATATAAGCCATACGAGGGACACTCCTGGAGCACCTGGTTAAGGTGACTAAGGAGACTGCACCACTGGGCCCCAGAGGACACCTACTACATAAGGCCACCTTACCAAGACTAGGAGATGTCACAACTCTACCTAATATATAGAAAAAAAACACAGGGAGGCAGCCAAAATGAGGAGGAAAAAAAAACATGTCCTAAATTAAAGATTAGAATGAAACTCCAGAAAAATACCTAAACAAAATGTAGGCAATCTACCAGATGCAGAGTTCAAACACTGGTTATAAGGATACTCCATGATCTCAGTGAGGACTTCAACAAAGAGATAAGAAACATCATAATGGAAATAGAAAACATAAAAGAACCACTCAGAAATAATACAGTAACTGAAATAAAGAGTTATTAGAAGGAATCATCAGCAGAACATCTAATCAGTGATTTGGAAGACAAGGTAGCAGAAAACACCCAATCATAATATCAAAAAGGAAAATGAACTTTAAAAAAAAATGAGGATAGTTTAAGGGACCTCTGGGACAACATCAAGTGTAGCAACATTTGCATCATAGGGGTACCAGAAGAAGAGAGACAGCAGGGAATTGAAAACCTCTTTGAAGAAATAATGACAGAAATCTTCCCTAGCTCATAAAAGCAAATAGACATACAGGCCCCGGCAGCGCAGAGCATCCTAAACAAGATGAACCCAAAGAGGTCCACACCAAGACACATCATAATTAAAATGCTAAATGTTAAAACAAAGAGGGAACCTGAAAGCTGCAGGAGAAAAGCAGTTAGTTACCTATAGGGAACTCCCATAAGAGTTTCAACTGATTTCTCAATAGAAACTTTGCAGGGCAGAAGGAATTGGCATTAAATATTAAAAGTTATGAAGAGTAACCAAGGTTACTCTACCCAGCAAAGCTGCGATTTAGAACTGAGGGACAGATAAAGAGCTTCCTAGACAAGAAAAAGATAAAGAGTTTATCACTACCAAGCCAGTATTACAGGAAATATTGGAGGGACTTCTTTAAAAAGAAGGAAAAAATATGTATTAAAAATATGAATAATAAAATGGCAATAACCACATATTAGCATTCAGATAAAAAGAGATGTGATTAAGAAGTACAAATCAGTAGTTACAAAATAGTCATGGGGATGTAAAGTATAGCAAAGGGAATATAATCAGTAGTATCGTACTAACTATGTATGGTGTCAGATGGGTACTAGGTTTATCAGGGTGATCACTTCATAAATTATATAAATGTCTAATCATTATGTTGTAACTTGGAACTAATATATGTCAACTATAACTGAAAAATAAAAAAAATATTTTTAAAAACTACATTTTAGAAAGGCACAGGTGTCTTCTTCTTGGATTCTGGCGTGCGACTCAAAGAATATATGATGTGTTCCTGTCATCAGATGTGCATAAATAAATACTGAGGAAGCATTAGAATAGATCCTGGCAAAGGAACGTATATTCCAAGCTTATGCCTTAAGGGTGCTCACATCCTGAGTTGTCTACCAAAGGCCAATAAGCAAACTCTCACTTGGGAGGCTGACACCTCTGGTTACCAGCTCTGGAGTTGGGACACAGAAGCAGAAAGATTAATGCCTTTGAGCACAATGACTGGTCACATGCCACATCTGAATCATTCAATTCAGGGCACACCTACACAGCCCCTGTGCTAAGCGAAGGTATAATGTCAACAGTGGGTTCTCTCTTCAGGGTGTCTGATAATAACTCAGGTTAAAAACTGGGTAGTCTCATAGAAAACAAACAAAGTATTTGACCAAATAGCTATCTACCACAAAGGATATTAAGAGGGAGGCAAAGGGTAAAGGAAAGGGTAAGAAGATGATGGGGTTTTATACCTGTTGGAGTGTCATGTTGAAAAGAATAGGTTAAAAAGAAATCAGCTTGAAGTGGCTTATTATAGAATTAAGTTGACAGTGCTTAAAATTAACTTGCATCTAAGAAATAAAATAATTTTTCATTACTTTTGCTAGAAGACACAACTCTAACATCTGAAATAATTGTCAAGTGGCAGAGCACACAGTGCCAGTGGAGGGTAAGACATACCTGAGTGTGAGTTCTGGCTTGGCCACTGACAACTGCTTGTGTTTGGGAAAGTGACCTAACACTTCTTGGCCTCAGTTTTTGTCTACAAAATGTGGCAGTTGTACTAAATGATCTCCAAAGTTCTTTCTTACTCTCAAAATATTATGAGTGAAGTGCTGTTTAATATTTCTAACTGCTTCCCAAATATGCTTTTCTAGGCTCTCTGAGAGGCATCTTTACTCAGGAGATTTTCTAACATTGCAGTGTCCTTATCCTCCTGCCTTGCCCTCTGTCAAGACTCAGCAACCTTGTGTCACCTCACCTAATTCCCTCAACCCTATTTTATCTCTTCCTCTGAGCATCTAGAGTTCTCTTTATGCTCTCCTACAGCAGTTCTTATGATAGTCATTTCTTCAACCAGATTTTAACTGCTGTGAATTCACCTCGTGTATGTTCATCACAGAGCCATATTGACAACAGCTTTGAAAATTTCCGATTTCCTTTGGCAGGATTAATTTCCAACGATTTAATATCCTTTTCCCATCTGGAAGCTCTGAATGGAATAATAGCAAGATGGCTGCTCTGGCAAAAGAGCTATTATCCCTTTCTTTTGGGTGGGAATGCTGAGAGTATATTAAAATGTATTTCTTCACAGTGTGTCTCACCTCATAAATATTATTTAACTTCTTATGATGTTAAAATGAGTCATTGAAAATCCATATTTTTAGGCATCTTGTCTTATAAAATTATAGATTGTCTTAAAATAGAAGGCATTATCAGTGTGCCAAATCTAGACCTTTAGTATATGATGCAAAACCATGACCCAAAAGTAGGCTGATAAATGAACTTGAAAGTATAAGGCCTTTAATTTCATGGAATATGATTCACTAGCTATTCTAAAGCCGTTTTTAAAATCTATTATAAATTATTTACTGTATTGTAAAGGTGAACAGAAGATCTCTGTGGATCTAAAAGCATTTTAGAAGCAATATTAAGACATTGTTTACTTTGGTTTTTACATAAGTCCTGAGCTTTGAAGCATTTTTACTCCTCAAGGTCAACTGTTTTTTTTATTTTGCCTCATGATTTTCTCATTTCTCATTGTTAATTCTTAACTTAGGGAATGTATAGTAGAGATGTAGCTAAGAATGGAAATTTCATGTTTATCTGTGGCTGAACAGTATATGGCTCAGTACAGATGGGGATCATAGGGAGTAAAACCTTTCTAGATATAAACCACTATGTTGTAGTTGCATAATGTTATGGATTCTATATTAATTTTTTATGTGTGCTGTAACAAATTGCCACAAATCTGATGGCTTAAAACAATGAAAATTGATTATCTCACAGTTTTGGAGGCTGGAAGTCCGAAATCAGCATGACTAGACTAAAATCAAGGTATCGGCAGGGCCACACTCCCTCCTGAGGCTATGTGGGACAATCTGTTTCTTGCCTCTTCCAACTTTTGGTGGCTGCCAACATTCCTTAACTTGTGGCTTCATCATATTGGTCTTCAAGGCCAGGATTTTCAAATTCCTCTCTGCTCTGTGTTCACATCCCTGTTTTCCTCTGTGTGTTAAATCTCCCTCTGACTCTCTCTTTAAAGGACACTTGTGATTGAATTTAGGGCTCACTTGTACAGTTCAGGATAATTTTTTTATCTTAGGATTTTTAATCACCGCTGCAAAGCACCACACACACACACTCTTTTTGCCATATAAGGTAACATTTACAAGTTTCAGAAATTAGGATGAGGATATCATTTAGGAGGTCATTTTTCAACCTATCACAGACTCCATTTTTTTTTTAAATGAATCAACTAAACATCAAAGTTCATTATCTCCTATACATTCCCTCTCTCCTGCTTTCATGTGGTAAGTGTTAAGAGCATATATAAATTAATTCAACAAATATTTATTTAGGACCTCCTATGTGCCTGCCACTAAATTCTCTAGATACAATGCTGAACAAGTAAATATGGTCCCTGTCTTCATGAGGCTTATAGTCTGGCTATTAAACATTAAACAAATTCTCTCAAAAATGTAATACCACAAACTGGAAAATGCTATGCACAAGAAGTGGCTCCCAGCAGGGTCTTACCAGAGGAAATAATGTTTACACTGAAATCTGAAGTGAGCCAGGCTAGGAGTAGAAAGAAGAGCATTTTGTGCAGAAGGATAGCCTATAGTCAGAAGGAACTTGGAACTTTGAAGGAACTGAAAGAAGTATTGATAAAGAAGTAAAGACTTAGGGAGCCATGGGAAGATTGGGATGAAACAAGATTGGAGATGTCATCAGGGGTCAGATATGCAGGGTCTTATAGAAATTTGAGCTTTATCCTAAGTGTATTAGGAAGACCATGGGTGTAAGCAGTGACATGACAGGAAGAGGGGTAGGTGTGACATGAGTTGGTTTATGTTTTTACAGAATTACCCTGGCTTCTGGTTGGAGAATGGGTTGACAGTAGGATGGTGAGATCAGAAGTGTGACCATCGTCTCTGCAGGAGGCAGAGACGGCTTGGACTAGGATGAAGATAGTGTTGGTGGAGAAAATTAGAGATGTGAGATGTGCTCTAGATAAATGACAGGATTTTAGAGTTCTATGTGAGGGAGTCGTGAGGAAGTAGGAGGTGTCAAGGATGACTCTCAAGTTCCTGGCATAAACAGCTAGATGGGTGGGTGTGCCATTGATAAAAGTGGGAGGACAGGAGGAGCAGCAGAATTGTAGAAAAAATCCTGAGTTCAAGTTTGTATATGTTAACCTTTAAGAAGTCACTTAATGCAGTGTCTGGCACAGAGCACACCATAAGTAGTAGCTTCTATTTCAGTCAGACATTTCAAAATCATAATTAGCTTTTGAATCAGCAGACTTAGGTACTAACTCTCCTAGGCCACTTTCGATAAATAAATTTCTCTGGACATCAGTGTCCTCACTGACAGATTTGAGGCAGTTGAACTGGATGCATTTGTGGTCCCTTTCAGCTTTAATATGCCTACAATGCTGTGTAGTCCTTTGGTCCTGACCACCTGGAATGCTACTCTGGCTATCTGGATCCACTTCAGAGAGACTGATGCACTAGGACTCTGCATATGGGTGGCAGTTTCTGGTAGAAACTGACACAGAAGGAGCTCTGGCCAAGGCAAACTGTAGCTAGTGAGAAGGCCTCATGATGAAGGGAAAGGATGTGGTTTGAAGAAGGTAGTAGCCATCGCTGTCACCGGAAAGCACAGAATTCACCAAGCTTCAGAGGAGAGTGCAACTGAGGATGACTGTTTATTAATTGGTGAATTAGTATGATTTGGGGCATATGGAGAAATGGTGATGGGCAGAAAAGGAGATGAAGAAAGAAAATCATATTTCCTTCTTTTCAGTGCACTCATCTGCTATTGGCATAGAGTCATTGTTGGAGCCACAGTGAGTATCAGGGATAGATCATCTTCAGTTAAACTCCTTTCATTTACAGATAAAGAAATCAAGGTCAACAAGTTGCAAGGCTGCGGAGCCAAACCAGCACTCAAGTTTCCTCCAATCTGGTCTCCGTGATTTCCTGCTTCACCAGGCTGCCAGGAACAATTCCCAGAAGCCATTTTAGGCCCAATTTTGGAAAAAGGTCAAGTTTGGTTTCATTTGCCTTAGACCAGACCCCAGAGAGATTATTCATTCCTCCTAACCTCCAGATATAAAAACATTTTATGTAATTTGTTATACTTTGAGCTCTCTCCTAAATCCGTGCTTTATTACTCAATGGTACACCTGGCGGGGCTTTGATTCCATAGGGACCCTTCTATTTAACTGACCTCATCTGGGCTCCTCAGTGGTCATAACAGCGTTTGCTTTTCCAAAACGTGTTCTGTATTCAAAGACTGTGCCCAGGTCTTTTATTAGATTAGACAGCAATCTTCCTCAAGGTACTGGTTGGTTGATTTTTTAAAGCTGAACAATGGTTTTGTATTTGAAGAGCAGCTGAAAGGGAACTTATTAGGAAAGTTCTGCTTCATCCTGTGATTGTGGTTAATTTGTAAGTAATCGAATTCCCTGGCCTCTTCTTTGGGAGCAATGACTGGTCAGTCTATGGCTTTACTGTTATTTCCCAACATAGAGAGTAGAACACACTACTTCTGCCTAACAGTTTATTTAAAACACCTCATCAGAGGATGTGAGCAAGACTTCAGATGTGCCTGTTGCATAGTAGGAAGCACATTTCTCTAGAAGTCACTACTGGGCTGAAGTGTGTGCAGGAGTTTTAAAGAAAAGCAGGGACCTAAGGTCTAGGACATACTGCGGAGTAGGCTCAGGGGAGTCATAAGCTACATCATGCATGTGTTATATGCAAAGCAAGGAAAATCTGGAGCAGAGATTTATCTCCATAAGCCATCCTTGATGGGGACTCTCTTCAAGGCTAAGAGACCACATTCTGAGAAAAGGGAGGGCTTTGTTTCCTGAGGCCACACATCTGGCTGACCTCCTTCCAGACTCCTTGAACATGCTGTGCTCATTACTGAAACAGTGTTTTCCCTGCTGTCGGTCCCCACCTTGGGGACACCCAGCCTGTTTCCACTGCCTCTGCAGGTTCTGCCCCTCCTACAAGGCTCACCTCAAGCACCAGCTCCTCCCTGGAACCTTCTCTGAGAACTCCAGTCCTCACTGGCCCCTTGGTTTCTGAATTCCTTCTACAACTGCCATCTCACTGCATAATTTCACTTTTAGTTCTTCGCTGCCATGTGTTGTTTCCTTGTAGTTTCCTCTGGGTGGGTGTGTTAGGAAGGAGGGATGGGGAGTTCATGTGTTTTCTTTTTCACTGGCCAAATCATTAACTTTTTAAAGATAGGAACCCAGACTTTAATTTCTTTATATTCTCTCGTAGTATCAGGCTTAATTCTAAGGACAAAATATGTGCTCACAAATACTTGCCTACTCACTGGAAAGAGTTCTCAATGTGTTTATCAAATACTGTATTTAGAAAAACACATATAAAGTCTACCTATGCCTATTGGTCATATTATAAACCACACAGCTAAAATTTGATTTGACTATATATGACAGAAAACTAAAATAATGGTAATAATAATGACTAAGTAAGAGACATTTATTTCTTTCTCCATGTAAAAGAAGGGCAGAGGTAAAGAGTCCAAAGTAAGTGGGACTCTACAGGGTTGGAACACAATCTGCTCTCTTCTTGCTCTGCCATCTTAACATATGATTTTTATTCTCAAGCTCAACAGTCCATAATGGCTGTTTAAACGCCAGCCATTATATGTAGCTGGGAGGATAGAAGGAGGAAGAAGAAGAGTTTGTGAAGGGCTCACACCAGCTATCTTTCTGGGAGCATTCCAGGTAGCCGATGCACAGTGCCTTTTTTTTTTTTTTTTTTTTTTTGCATCTTATTAGTTCACACCTAGTGGTATATAGCTGCAAGGGAGGCCTAGAGAATATAGGCGTTTTTCCAGGTGGTCATGTATTCAGTGGAAACTTGGGGGTACTAAGGAAGAAGGAGGAAAACAGCCAGAGACTCTAACACATGAGATATATTGGATAAAGTTAGGTACCTATGAGTCTTTTTAGTTTTATTTCATGAAACCATTCATGAATTCTTCAATGAGCCACTCTTTGCATTTGCTATTTGCCTGACACCATCCTAAATGTTAGAGACGGAGAAAAGAACAAGACAGATATGGTCTTTACTCTCAGAAAATTTACAATTCAAATGAGAGAGATGATAACAAACAGTAGAACAAATAAATGAACAAGATAATATGAGATAATAGTAAGTACTAAAAAGAAAATAAAATCACATGGCCTTAGTTGGTTTCACAAAATATCCATCTATTGGATATGCATGGAGTTATTTATTACATGAATGAAACATTCAGTCTTCTTCAAAGCTATTTTAGTTTCTCTTTAGGATTGTGCCTGTAAACCTCTGTGAGCTTTTTAGCAGGGAAAATGTGTTGAAAATTGCTTTGCTGGACCATTCATAAGAGGATTTATTTAGACTGGAAAGTTTTAAACTGACATTTCTAAAAAGTTTATATCTGGGTATGTTTATATTAATTAAGGTTTTATTTATATAATATAAATGCACATTTTCAGGAGCCATTTATTTAAACATGTAAAGACCATTAAGAAAAGTGTTGTCAGTAATAGAAGAGACTTTTAATGGTATGTGTTTAATAAAGCTGCATAATTTATAAAATACTTTTAAAAATGTTAAAGTTCTATACTTTTTTCCCCTTGGGAGGAATTTTTATTTTCCTACATTTCATACACAATAGTATGATTCAGTTATTTAAATTTTATAATAGATTGCCATTAGAGTCAGATAAGTCTTTGCAAAGGAAGGATTTTTTTTTTTAAGTGAATAAAACACAACAAAGTCATCTATCATAGACACTTTTGTGGCTTTGATTTAATGTGCTTTCTAGTGGTCCGAGTTGATTCTGGAATCTTTTAGTAAAATTGTTTAAGGTTAAAGAGATATTTTATGAAACTTTCATTTTATGACTTTTTCATTAACCCATACTTGAGTAACTTTCTAGTTCCTAATATTACTTCTCAGCTATTTTGATTCATGGCTTATCATTTCTTAGTTATGGTGAAGACCACAATCTGGAGCAGAAAGAGAAAATCCAGATTGTTTAGAATATCTTTAAATAAGAAGTCCTGGAGAGCAGTTCTGGACTTTACTATAGAAACGTTAATCAACAGCAATAAACTGTGCACTGACGGCATGTTTAAAACAAACCAGGACTTAGGAAAAAAACAGGAAATTTGACCAAAGAACTCTTCCTAGTAACAGGTTTTGTGTGTCTTTGTTAAGATCATCACAGCTTGTTTTAATTCTTTTTAAACTTCCTTTCCAAATTGTGGCATTTTGCAGTTTATGTTTCTTTGCAGTTTTAAATACAGCTTCATTTAATAAGCACTTTTCACTTCAAACAAACTGGATTCCTATAACAGAGGAATTGCAAATGAAAGGAATCTATAATGCAATTATTATGCTGCATAGGCAAATTGTGTTATAAACTGCTGATTAATGAATGTATCTGTTGCTGTGATAGTCTTTGAATAGCCTTCAAGTCCAACTCTTAATTGGTAACATTATCTGGCATTTTTTAGAATGGGAACACATTTTGCTTACCATTCTTCCCTTATTCTTATATTTTTAATTTTAAATTTGACCCTTTGTTGTTATCATAATCCAAGAAACCATTCCCATTTAATCTAGGACAGCTGCATATGTTTAGAGACTATATACATAGGTTCTCACAGAAATCTGACCTAAAACGGACAGATGTTTGAACTCTTATGTAAAAATCTATTCTAAACATTCTGGGCTACTGCTAGACAGGAATGCCAAACATTTCTAACCACAAATTATACTTGATAATAACCACCTTGATAGCAGAAAGCAGCAGACCCTCAGTTCCATTTCATGATCTGGAGGAAGATAACAGGTCTTTTGCATTTTAGCTGCGATTTGCTATATTTACAGATGATTAAGGCCAGTGCAAATTGCATCGTTGTGAAAGTTAGAATCCATTAATTCACATACAAAACTTCTCTGAGCTAAAATTTTATACTCTTTTCTCCATGTAACTGGGCCATAGCAAAGAACTGCTGACTGAGAAGCAGAGGCAAGTTTAAAACCAGGCAGGCTGAGTACACAAAAAGCCATATGGCTCAAGAGAGGAAATGGACACGCGTTCCTTTTTAAAGTATCTGAAATCAACGTATTCCTGAAGAACCATTTAAATAAGCTCACCAGTATGTTTTATTTTATGAAATACGGGATATGCCAGTTATGAAATGGGAATCCTGAAATGTGATACATCTATCTTAACCAGCTCAGAGTTTTATTCAATTCTTCAAGCTTTAATCCTATTAACTCTCATGCACAAAGGAAATTCAGGGCTCTCTGATGGTTCTGCCCAGGCTTCATGGCATTTGTAAACCAAGTTGTGAATTTTACAGATAAAGCTTATTGGTTGATTAAAAATATAACAAGCATCAGTGGAGTCAATTTTCAAAAAGAATATTTTAGATTGTTTACTAGGCCTTAGAAGAGATTGATGACTTCAATCAGTGTATAGAATTTGAGGATTTTTCAAGCAACAAATTTGAATATTCAGATTTTTGGTGTGAAGCTCATCAAATATACAGCTTTTTAAAACCAAATGTTTGGTTTTACAACTAAAGCTCATTGGTTGATTAAAAATATAAGCATCATAAATGTAGCCACTGTTCAAAGTGGATTTTTTTAGACTGTTTCCTAAAAGGTTTTAGAGAGTTTGATGATTCACAGTCAGTTTATAAAATGTGAGGATTTTTTAAAAGCAGCTTTGCTAAAGTCAAAATTTTGGTTTGAAATGTATCAGGCTTATTTCAGGTAACCTGTCCTTTGGACAGAGATCTAACCTAGCAAAATACTAAGATCTGATTATAATACTGTTAGGAGTTAATCTCATTATAGTGAACATGAGCTAATAACACATTAGTCCATATTATATTATATACTTTTCAGTCTGCGGCCTGCCATTTTGATTAAATTTAGGTATTAAATTCCTACCATTCAAATTTGAAACAATAGTCTTTCTGTTACTACCTATCAAGTTCATAAAGCCTTTCTCTAAAATTTTTTAACTATTTTAGACCTCCGTTATTTACAAAAGCTTATCCAATGTAAAATTTTATCTCTAATGTAAAATGAGAGGAAATATTTACATCCATCCCTTCTCTTTTCAAAAATACTTGCCATTCACAGGTGTCATTAACGCAGCCTGGCCTATGCTGCAGTGGTCTGGAATGTCAAGTCATTTTGGTTTTCATAACAGTTTCACTGGGGTGTTTGCTTTCAGAGGTCACTTCAGTGTCAACCTCAGCCGTCCACGCGTAAGTCTGCCTGTTCCACATGATTGGCAAAAGAAAATATTTTATCCAAGGCATTCTTTCTTTCTGCTTTCTTTCTTAGCCTAAACTCTTTGAATGTACATTAAAAGAGTGGTAAAATTCACCTCATATTCTGAAGAACAGGTTTATTTTTCTGTCTGATTTCCTATTCTGTCTGATTCTTTTCCTGCCTGGGAAGGCACCTTTTGAAAGCCAGAACAGCTGAATGCTTCTTTCCAAACACCTCGGCCTGAAGTTCAGCGTGACACTAGGTCAGCACCCCTTATCATCCTCACACAGGTCCTCCCATCTCTGATAGGATTTATTCTGACTCAGAACATCCAGGAACATTCTCTTGGTGAAGGAACCTGGCTTTCTTCTGTACTAGTGTATTGACTTCCCTGTAGCTGGGTAATTTAAGCCAGTTGCCTTTATTTCAACCATGTCAGATAATCAAATAAAGCTATAACATCAAACCAGCCAGGAAAATGAGAGATTGGATGGTAACATGTTTATTAAATCTTTCCTGTTTTCTCAACCCTTGTTTCCCTAGCTGTTTTCCATTCTAACAGTCAGAACACTCTTGGAGATTTGCCTATAGATGATGGCCACCAATTGATGGATTTGTCGATTTGTCGATTCTTTATTAAAGAAAATTGTACAGCTCAAATAAACAAACCCGGTGCTGGGTAAAACAGTTGACCAAAATCAGTAATTCCCAAGATTCATTAGTGTTAGTTGCTATAACGACCAGAATAGGCAAGCCTCATTCCTTAGGAAAGCAGTTTAGAGGCCGTAGCTAGACTTCACCTTTTGAGACCCAGATGTCCCAGGTGTCCCACTGTTCTCCAGTGGAGAGGGCAGTCAGCGAGGGGCAAGAATACCTGAGTCCCTTGATCTCCAGGACCCTGCTTTCCGACCTTGGAGAAAATTCATTTTAAAACATTGATTTTTCAGTCATTACAGTTACACTTCACATGCCTCTTAGGCTTTTGAAACATTTGAGGAATGTTTGTGAAATGCTGTAAGTAGGATAAATAAAGGTGAAACCAGAGACTCAGATTCCTAACTGGGAATCCAAGGAAGAGTCCTAGGGAGTTAACAGACAATCTGTCCAAAGCAAGGCTTCAGAGGGAGTGGTTCTACTCTAAGCTCCCATGTTGAGTATCTAACACACACACACATACACACACACACACACACACACACACACACACACACACACATTCTCTCTCTCTGTCTCTGTCTCTGTCTCTCTCTCTCTCTCTCTCTCTCTTTCTCTCTCTCTCATTATTTCTCTCTCACCTCCCCACTACACACACATGTATTATTCAAAGTACCTTCACCAAAATGCATAACCATATCTACTTAATAATATTTTGGGAAAAGGTGGTTTCAGAAGACAATATGATTAACATTGCCAAACAACATTAAGAAAGGAAGTATATATTCCAATTAGAGTACTTCCTTCTCTTCAGAATGGCACAGACTTATCAAATTTTCTTTCTTTTAAAGCATATATTTAAAACTTACACTTCCCAAGACACTAGCCAGGTGATGCACATAGATACAGATACTATCAATTAACTGAACACTCATTTCAAACTATTAGAAACCAGACTTCCTTTGGAGAGAACTTGCTACTTAAGTATTCCCTGGACTGGCTACATAATTGGCTGAGCTCAGTACAGAATGAAAATGCAAGACCCCTTATTCAAAGGCAGGGGAAAAGATACATTTTAGTTTTTCTCTCTTCTTCCCCAGTCTTTCTCGGCTTCTTATGGTGTGCTTTATTTGCTATTTAATGTTTTAAGTAAAGAAAAAAAAAATATTAGCATGAATTTTACTCAGTTTTAAATACAAATTAAATTAATTACACAATTAGCTCATATACACATGTATTTTTTCTTACCGGAAAAGAGAAAAAGCTATACAAAACTCACTGCTTTTATTTTACTTCTTGATATACAGACATTCTACCAATAGTCTCTACCTTTGACTTACTGATACATAAAGAATAACTAAAAAGAAAATGAACTATAGTTTGCCCTATTTTTCCCATTCCTTCTGTGTCATCATTTTCAGCATAAATGGTTGCCTAATACAAGGAAGTAACAGGAGTAAGAAATTATATAATAGGGTTCCTCGGTTGTTAGTATTTTTTAGAACTCTTTTAACTTCTGTCTTCATTTGAAGAAAATTCTCATTCGAATAGAAAACAGATCATCTCAGGGCTGCCAGCAATCCCACTTACATGGTCTCAGACAGTACGGTTACCTTGAACTTGCTGTGCATCCCACTGACCTCCCACACGTGGTAGATCCACCAGAATTCTTTGTTCATGGGCATTACAACTGCTATCTGTGCATGGGGTGGCAGGGAATACTTGCAGACACATATATGCACGTAGCCCCTCTGCTCATGCACGTGCTCCATTGTCCCATCGGTCTTCACTTACAAAAAAAGTTCAAATATAACATTCAGAATTTTGAGACAGTGACAATAGACCATTAAACCAAGCATGGGGAGCAGGGTCCCCTTTGTAACTTACACAGGTCACATGCTCTTGAAGTTGGCCCTTGGACTCCTGCGTTGTAGCTGACTTTCAAGGAGAAGATTGTAAAAGGCATGTAGCTTCATACTTCACTTGTCTCATCCTGTTTTGACTCCTAGGAGGGTCTTGAGAGCAGGAATGAGCGCTTGAGGCTGATACTCTGTTCTGATGCTGGTTGCCCTTGCTAATAAGTCTCCCTGCTCCTACCAAGGAGTTGCTCAGGGGGACCTTCTCACTTTTAGCTCAGCTCCCTCTTATCTAACCCTCCCACAATATCCCCCCACCCAAACCAGTGAAGGGTTGCTAGGATCTATTTTATATTATTGCACACTGGTATCATCAGACTTTATTTCTCTCTTACGAGTCAATAGTTTTCAGTCATAGGAATATATTTTTTTTGTACTTTTAAGTATGAAATATTTCAGAAATAAAAATTATTTAGAGAGTTACATAATAATTATTTGGGTAACCATCATCCAAATAAGGCCTAAATCTTCACAGATAAAATGGACTCTCTATGTTATCGTCCTTAGTTTCATTCTTCATCCTAACCCTCCTTCCAGCAACTACTATTATTTTAAACTCTCCTGCATATCTTTATTATTTTACTTTATGCTTATGTACTCTTAAAACATGTATTTAGTATTGCTTGTAGTGTTTTAAAACTTAATGTGAATGGTATTATTTGGTACATAGCTGGCAGCTTGTTTTTTACTCTCAACTATATGATTTTCAAATTTGTTCATGTTGCTGTGGCAGTAGCTTTTGTGCCCAGTTTAATTTTGTTTTCAAAGTTCCAAATTTTTGATCCGTAGAGAGTTGTTGTTAGCGAATGCCCGATTTCTGGCTCAGGTGGATTACATCTGGTGATTAGCTTTTGAGGCTTTATTTAACCAAAACTTTGGAGACCTTAGTCATCAACCATTATCTGTTTCATTGAGTTTCCTTTCAGCTCATTGTCTGGGCAAAATATGTGTTGGAAATACTAGTAGCTCTTGGCAATCATTTGCTATGGAATGGCATGGCAATGTAGAATGAGGTGGGCAATTTTTTTTTTTTGGTTACATTATTTACGTTCAAATTAGATTGAATCAGTAAAAAAGGAAGCATGTAGACATGTAGAATCAGAGCCAGATAAGGCTCATCTTACGTAAAGCAGAGTAAATGATTGGTTACTCATCTATCTGCTATAAATATCTCTCCACAAATTATTCTTTTATGTAATCATTGCTCAATCCTGTTAGAGTCTATAACATTATGTTAGCCTTTTGATACAATGACATTATCAAATTGATTTCTCTTCTAATAGGAAAGATGGGGCCCGATGAGGGCTCTTAGCACTTGGGCAGGGGAAGGGATTGAGGCACTGAATTTGTTAAAAAGAGAGAGGGCATAGTCAAAACATGACTTTTTTTTTTTTAAGGAGAAGAGTACAAAGAATCCCTTCCATTTTTAGAATACCAAGCACATGCCCAACACATGCTAAGTATTTTACACACGTTCAAATCACATTCACTCCTCAAACAACCCCACAAAATAGATATTTGTTTTATCATTTTATAGATATAAAAGTTCAAAGACATTAAGAAAGTTCCCTCAAGGTCCAGCAATTAGTAATGGAAGGGCTGGATCAGATGTGGCCACAGAGGCAGGGCTCTTGACACACTCCAGTAAACCAGGCTTGCTGATGCCACAGTTTAGCTGCAACCTCAGCCCTACCTTAGAAAAGAGTCACCACTGGTGCCTGGCACAGGTTGATGACTGGATGTATGCTGTGACTCTTGTGGGTAGGGAGTATATAAGTTGGATATGGGTTGGTTCAGTGGGAAAAGCAGTAGAATGTTAGTGGTTGTGTGGTTTCTAAGGAAGAGCCAGAAAAACTAAAAAGTCACCATAATTTGGGTTTTTATAGACCCGCCTTTGGCCTCAAAGGATCACTGCCCTACTTGAGGTCTATCTGTGGCTGGCTGGCCTTCTGAAGCATGGTCGGCCCATCACCCTCCTCTCTCTGGCCAGACTGGGTTAGGCCAGAATCCACTGCTCCAGCAGTTAAGTAGCTCCCTTTCTCAGTGCACATGGTTAGCCATTCCTCTTTTTCTCCATCCCTCTTGGCCTTCTGCCTTAACTCTTCTGAAACATGGGCATAACTCCCAATTTCATTCTCGAAAAAGGTTTGTACCCTGGAGTACATTACAGTGCCCCACCCTGACACCATATTTTTGAGCCTGTGTCAGCAACCCTTCTACTCACTCTCATTATAGTCCTTTCATATGACCTTGATTCATCTTGCTATCTTTAGCTTTGCTCTCTTAACCATAAGCACAGGTAATGCCACAACTCAAGTGATCACTTTATCTCCAGGGCTTGGCTACTTTTCAGCCTTTCTGTTTTAAATGTGTCCTTTATTTATCATCTACCCAGGAACCTCTCTGGGTTGATGGCATAATTTTCAAACTTCCTGACATTTGAATGGAGCACATACACACCTTCCTTAATGCTGGCTGGTTTTAATTTTCTTGACCACAATAAATCTGACACATACCTCAAGCCAGTGGCATGCTCATCTTCATATTTTGAGCCCTTTTCCTTTACCACCGAGATTGCTTGATTTACGAAAGTAGCTCTGGCATGTACTGTTTTTACTGACATTGGAGTAATAAGTTGGCATTCCAGCACACTTGAATTTCTGCAGCCTCTTATCAATCTGATTATTCCAGACTTGGAAGTATTTTGCCTATCTGATATTTGCTGGTACTGAAGATCAATTAGGGTTTTGTTTGTTTGTTTTGCCTTTTTTGAATCTCATAGAATAATAAGAAATATGAAGGGTTGGAGAGTTTTCCTATTAATTTTTTTATAGTCCAACAAGGTAACCATAGGAAGTAAATGGTTCTGGCGACAATAAAAGTAGTACCTAGAATTTCCATATAATTTTTTTGCTTCTCTAGGTCTTATTTGGATGACATTTCTCTGGATACCTGAATGAGTGATCCTCCAATCAGGGCATGTGTTTAAAATAGATTGATGGCAGGGTAAATAATCACGTTTCCTGGAAAATATATAAATGAGGGTACTAAATCTTTAGTCTTGTTTTTGTTTTGTTTGGTTGGTTTTTAAAGGTCATCTCTCCAAGGAGGAAACTGAAGCCAAGAAGGTTGACCTAGTCATGGTTACTCAGATAACTCATGGCAGAAATGGGCTCAAATCCAGGGCTCCCGAGTTCATATATTCAGAACCTCTAGGAGGGATTTTGAAACCTCACTTCCACATAATATTGGGTCACTAACAGATGAAGCATAGAAATGGCTCTTTGAGACGAAAGATCTATATTCTATAACTTAGCCTGTTATAACCCACGTGTCTCCTATATTCTTAAGTAAAAGAGCTTAAGTATCTAAAACTTATTTATCCTCAGGTCCTATTTTCCCCAAATGTGGCTATAACTTATTTCCATGAGATCTGTCTATTATTCTACTCTATCAGTAAATATTTGTTAAATTTATGCAGTATGTTTTTTTAAGGCTTAGATATACTACTATTCCCTGTCCTTGAGCAGCTGCCTACTCAGTTGGAAAGAAAAGACATGAAAGACTATCTAACAGTAATAAAGTGCTAATTGTGTGATACCAATCAGTGGTGCCATAGAACTTTAAGGGAAATAAAAATCACTGGCAGTTAATGCAGTCAGGGGAGGCTTTCAGAGAGGTTTGTCACTTGCAAGGTGGTTAAGTCCTCTACAGGGAGGTTAAGGAGCAAGACAGGAGGATTTGTCAATGAAGAACCTAAAGGCCAGGAATGGCAATAAGAACAGGAAATACATCCAGGGGTAGTAAGTTATAACACAAATAAATAGATTGAGGAGGAAAGCAGAATAGCAGAGGTGTAGGTGATCCAAAGAAAAGCTAGCAAGGAAAGGGTGGGAAAAGGAAACAGTGGTGAGTGTGTGTATGTGTGTGTGTGTGGGGGGGAGGGTAGTGGGGGTTGGTGGGAAGAATGGGGAGGAAAAGAGAGGAAAATGAATCACCTAATTAATGGGTGGGAACACAGACTGATGGTTTCCAGGAGCACTAATTCTAGTCCAATTATCTGTCAAAAATGCTTTGGCTTAGTGGCCAAAGGAAACTTAGGAGAAAACTCCCTGCTAAAATACTTGAATGCTTTCCCCAAACCTCTACTTTTATTTTTTTATTTGAAAGAATATAAAAGACAGCATTATACCTTTTGACCAAAAATATAATCTTAAAGTTCTGATTCTAGAACCTTTTGGAATTAACATATGTTTGGTGTGGTTTTCATCTTGTCACATTGGAAAGCACCTGACATCTTTGGAGCCAGAGTATAGCTTAATAAATTATAATTGCCTGAGCGGTTAGGTGATAACTCTGAGGAGGTCAGGACTTTGGCCAGTTGGAGGAAAGAACAAAGAAGAGGGGAAATCGGTGCTCCTGATTTCACTCTTCTCTCCCTTCATGTCTGGTTTGTTCAAAAAAATTCATCATCTTGAAAAGTTTGAACAGTTATTTGTGGACCATAAAGAAAAAAATTAGTTTGTTTTATTGTTGATTATAATTACGTATTTAATACATTGACTTAATAAGGGGTTAGAAATGCTAAGTGTAGTTTTTTTCAAACAACTTTGAAATTGTTTCAAAGACAATAAGAATAATATTTTATTCTCTGTCTCATCAACATGCTATAAAAAGTTTTAGGTGGTGAATGGTATATTCCCAACATAATTCAATATAGTCACAGCCACTGTGCTCAGTAAAGTGATATTATATGTCCTACTTTCAATGGAGGATAAATAAACTATTAGTAGTTGATTGAGTACATTCTTCCTTGTGAGCAGCCTGAATGTGGAATATGACTTCTCTTAAAAAACAAACAAACAACCCCTGGCCGCCTCCCAAAAAAGAATGACTCAGACCATATAAAGAATATGAGAGAATTATAAATTCTTTTGATATCATGGAGAAATATTTATTCACTTTAAAACTAAATAGAAAAAAAAAGTGGAAAATCATGATTAGAAATGTTGATGTTATAGTTTATTAAGTATGATTGTAAAACTTTGAAGTGTATTATACAGTTCTCCAGTATGACCATCCAGGCAGCACCTGGAACATTCTCAAAGGCATTGCTTAGTCACTTTCTCCCTTTTCTCAATCCCAGGAAGTACTGGTGATTTAATGTTCTTCGACAAAGATATCCTACATTTGGTGGTTCTTATTTTTATTTTTAAATTGGTTACAAAAGAATATTTTTTAAAAATAACCACAGGAAAATTTAATTATTTTAAAAATGAAGATACTTTATACAGATTTGTAGTCTTTCATCTAACTTTTAAATACCTTTTAAAAGTTGACTCACCAATCCATGACACATTTAGAAGATTGGGCAATAAATCTACTTCTACTCAATTTCAAAGAATTTACTGTGTCTTAAGACATATGAACTTCTTTCTTTCTATCTTTCTTTTTTCTTTCCTTTCTCCCTTCCTTTCTTCTTCCTCTTTCTCTTTCTTTCCTTTTCCTTCCTTTTTTTTTTTTAAGACCAAAAGAAATCTGGCTTGGCTCCAACTCGCTAGGAACTCAGTGGATCGAAGGAAGGAGCCATAAAAGCTCTTCAAATTCCCAGTAACACATGCTACGACTTAAAAACCAGAAACGGAAATTCTACATAGTTTTGAAGGGTCCGAAAGGCATTCAGAAGATTTTTGAGCCCTAAATAATTCCAAGATATGAAAGGCAGACTTGCTTTGCTAAATGGATATTTTAATAACAATGTATATTTTAATAACTATTTAATAACTATATAACAGGCAACTGTGTTACTTATAATATCCTTGCCAGGCACGAACCTGTGCCTTTTACCTGTGTAGGGAAAGAGAATCAAAGATGGATTCTTGTCTGAAAAATTCATCTGTAAATATTTACCTGGTGGAGGACAAGAAAATAGGCTGCCAGTAATTAGAAGTTTTATAAAATATCCATTAAGATTTTGTTGATTAGTCGTCTCAAGATTTAGCCTCTATTGTCATTCTGATAAAGTTCAGTGGCCTTTCTAGCTATCCTTTGAGTTGTTAAAGTAGAAAGCTATGTTGGGAGATATTTTTCAATTCAAGGGCCAAATTTTTTTTTACCAACTTGCTTTTTAATTACTTGACTTCCAGTTCAAGAATGGTGTGAAAATACTGTTTAAGAGTATGGATCATTAAGTATGAACATAATGAAGTTATAGGAATAAGATAGTTACTTCTAAGTATCAGAAAAATGTGTTTCTCTCATCTGTCTAGCATAAGTATATCTAGCATATACTAACATAAGTTTACTCTTAGCAATTAGTATACTCTTAGGAAACAGTTTGAGTTGCTAGCTGAAGACATTAATTAAAAATGTTAAACATGAATTAAGGTTTGCGATAGAGATCAGAGAAATATTATCGGATACATTAAAAATGGAAAAGGTGAGAGTGGGGACCCCACACGGTGATGGGTATTGGGGAGCCTCTATCCCAGGCAGAGGTATGAAAACTGCAATCTAGGACAGACTTCTGGCCACCACTTTGTTTCTTAGTACTATACCCCAAGATGGAGTCAATTCCTGGTGTGCCTCCACTTTGGAATTTCAAGAGAAGCATCCCTAGCTCATGTTCATCTGCTTTGAAATGCGAAGCACTGCTTATATCTTCCCCGTGGGCCTATTTTCTCATCAGCACCAAGCAAGCCTCAAACCTTCCCTCTTGATCAGGAGAGAGAGAAGGAGAGGAAGAAACCATGAAATATCTTTTAACAATGCTGATTACCTCTTCCTTTGCCTGGATTGCCCACACATATTAGCAGGTAAAATTGTTAATGAAGAACAATTAAGGATTCTTCAATGAGGCTTTGAAATTCAAACCCAAGATAGCTGTTCTACCAGCTGAAGAATGAATTTATTAGGAATTGTCTGTGGTACCCCAACCCAACTGCTAGGAAAGCTGAAGATAAGATTCTGTTACCAGTAAGGACTTTCTAACATTTAGGCTAAGTTAGAGTTATCACAAAATATAAAACACGAGCTACCCATCTAAAAGAATTAGAGTATAATGGAGGCAGTATAGCACAGAGCCCAGACACTGGAGTTGGGACTGTTAATCCGAGCACTGCCTCTTGTTAGCTGTGTGATCTTAGGGAACTTGCTTAACCTCCCTGCATCTGAAAAGTGGGGACAATATTACCTATCTCATAGGGTTATTAATATGAAATGAGTTAATGCATGTATAGTTGTAAATCAGGGACTAGCACAAAGTTGATGCCATATTCATATTTGCTATAGTTCTTATTTTGTGCTTAAAAATGTAAAAATGTCTTGTATTAGGTATCTACTGATATTCAGATAGTTGAAGGGGAAAAAACATGTAGAAATACACATAAGAAGTTTTTATGAGCTGGGCTAACATAATTCTTACTCATTCTTACTTATTCCATTGGCTAGAACTCAGTCTCATGGCCATACCTAACTCTTGGGAAGCTGAGAAATACAGCCTAACACAGAGAGTCTAGCAACAAGAGAGGAGAATATAGAATTTGCTGAGCAAAACGTCTCTGTCACAACTCTAAAATCCATTAATAATCATCCTGCTGTTTCTGTCTTTTAAGAGATCAGGCGGTTAAAATACATGTGCAATAATCATATTTTGCTACTAAACACTATAATATGTGGCCTAAAATTATTTTTTTCTGATTTGTGAAAACTTTTTGTATAAAAAGTCTTACAAAATTATAAAATTTAAATCAATGTGGTTGCACATTCAAGAAAAGAGTTACCTTTATTGAAAAGGATCTCAAAAATAAGAAGAAAAGGACCTCATTGTATGAAATCAGAGCAGTGCCAGAAGATCTGAAATGCACTCTCTATTCAATAGCAAACAACTGACCCATCATTATAAAATCCATGTTCAGTCTATTGGCTCAATGGCCAGGGTCAGTGTCAGTACAATCTGTGGTTAGTATAGTTGAAATGAAAAGTATTAGTGAAAATTAAACCACAGAGCATTGTGGAAAATTGAGAAGCCTGGATGGAACATAAGGGTCAGAGCACTACAAAATTTTCTGATGAAATAGCTCACCCAAAGAGGCAGAAGTAATGTATACCTGACAGGTGGTGAGTAATGGAATTTCCTTGGCACTTTTTAAAATATACAAAAAATATATATATAGCCAAGGGCCAGATGTACTTTCCTGGATGTGTAAACACTCCTGAGAAGATGTCCGTAAACTGAATTTGCAAAAATCCAATTTAATGCTTTAGAAAAGATACCTATGTAATTGAGCCCTATGGAAAAGGCTAAAAATCCCTTTTATTCATGTGGTCTATAAGTCTAAGCATTTACAATGTGATAATTTTAAAAATCCAAAAAAGAAATGGGATTTTTTTCTTGTTATATTTTCTATGATAATGTATTACTTTTAGAATTAAGAAAAGTAAAAAGAAAATGATATGCAAGATTTTCTTAGGAAAGAGATTTAGACTAATTTCCTAGTAGGATTGTTCTTTGTTTCATAGTATTATTAAATTGTTTTGGAACTGTGGAGTCAGTTTTATACAGGGTTTATACAACATTTTAAATTAAGTTCATGAGTCTAAAATTCTAATAGCTGCAATTTTCTCTAAAATCCTTAAAGCATCTACAGAAGACATTATATGTGGATTTGTTGATATAAATCTGTCATGTAATATGAATGTGTAATATTAGATTAATATATAGTAATGATGACATGTACATGCAAGTGTTATGGTGCTATTTAAATTATTGTTCTCTGTTTTTCATTATGAGTGAGTATAGTTTAATTCATGTAAGTTAAATTCACACAACATGGAATTTTGTGGTATAGACTGGAAATAACACTAAGCTTGACTTGAATCCTGGCATTTTATTTGGCAAAGCATTTGATCTTTCCAAGTCTTACCTCTGTTACTTGTAAGATGAGGCTTATACTACTTCATCAGTTGTATGAAAGATCAAATGAAATGATGTAAACTCGAAATATATCAAGAAGTCACTACTAGATTGAGAGTGTCAGGAAGGCAGGCACCATGTCTTGTTGCTATTGCATTTTCATGCATTTCTGCTGGAATTTATAGTTGGATGACCAAATTGGTAAGAGTTCCAGTCTACGTTTCTTGCCCAGGTGCAAACACATTCATTTGGACCTATGCACAGAGTAGTGTTGCTGTATCTGAAGTAATGAAGGCAAAGGAGGCTCTCTTCTTGAATTTTAGGTACAGAGAGAAAACTAGGGCTGTGCACATTTTAGTAAAATAGACCCAGAGAGAAATTCAGAATAATTCAAAGTTGCCCTCAGTAGGCAGTGAGCAGTGGGTTTTTATTTGGAATGGAATCGTCATGCTATCAATTTTCTACTTATAAGGCCATTGTTTGCTTTGACTGACCTAAAAATATGTTTGTTCACCTAACTCATCTTTTTTCCAATATTATACCTTAAAAGGGGGGTTATTTTAATTACAGTAGCACGTAACTAATTTAATGACAAGGAGAAGAGTAAAAATGAAAATGAGCAAGAAAATCTACAACAGCTGAGATGGCAGTGTCAACCGATTAGACTTTTATTCCCTTCTCTATACAATGAAACTAAACATTTTTGGCCATAGTGTTCATAGAATAGTAATCTATCATAGAATAAATTGAGACTATCCATGTGTGTATATGTGTAATTACTTTTTATTTTTAAATAGTTATAGAATCAGAGGAATTTGCAAAGATATGTACAAGGAAGCTCCCTATACCCATCACCCATTCTCTCCCCAGTGTTAGCATTTTGCATAACCATAGTACAATATCAAAACTAGGACATTGACAGTGGTACAATCCACGGAGTTTATTCAGATTTCACGAGTTATACATGCATTTATTTCTCTGTCCATTCATGTACAACTCTATGCAATTTTATCATGTGTGGCTTCTAGTAACCACTATCACAGTCAAGATAATTAACTATGCCCTTACCACAAGGCTCCCTCATCATTCCTCTACCCCTCTCCAATCTTAACCTCTGGCACCACTAATCTGTTCTCCTTTTCTATAATTATGTTATTTTACAAATGGCATATAAATTGTATTATACAGTATGTGTCATTTTGAAATTAGCTTTTATCAATTAGTATGATTTCCTTGAAGTTCATCCAAATTCTTGTATGTATCAATAATTTGTTCCTTTTTATGGCTGAGTAGAATTCTGTGATATGGATGTACCACAGTTATTATTTAACCATTCACCACTGAAGAACATTTGTATGGTTTCTTTACAAATAAAACTGCTGTGAACATTCATGTACAAGTTCCTGTATGAAAATAAGGTAGTAAGTACAACTGTTGGATAATATAGTAAGTCCATTTTTACTTTTGAAAAGAAAGAACTGCCAAATTATTTCCCAGAGAGGTGGTACCATTTTTCATTCTCACAAGACAGCAATATATGACTGATGTAGCTTTTCTACATCCTCACCGGCATTTAGTTATCCCTAGTTTAGCCAGTCTGACAGGTATGTAGTAATATTGCATTTTAGTTTTAATTTGCATTTCTCTAGTGACTGTCAATGTTGAATATCCTTTCATGTGGTTATTTGACATCTGTATTTCTTCTGCAATGAAATGTCAATGCAAGTCTTTTGCCCATTTTCTAATTGAAGTATTTCATTGGTGTTGAGTTTTGACAATTTTTAGTTTCATTAGTTTATGTTTATTAATGCTTTTTTCTGCTTGCTGTAGGTTTATTTTGCTTTTCATTTTCTGGTTTCTTGAGGTTAGAAACTTAGATAATTGATTTGAGATCTTCTTTTCTAGTATAAGCGTTAGTACTATAAAATTGTATCTCAGCCACTGCTTCAGCTACATCCCACAAATTTGATATTTTCTTTCTTTTTTTAAATTTCCTTTGAGACTTCCTCTTTGACCCATGGATTATTTAGAAGGGTGTTATATAATTTCCAACTGTTTGGAGATTTTTCTCCTTGATTTCTAGTTTTATTTCATTCTGGTCAGAGGATATAGTTTGTACTGATTGTTTGAAATTTGTTAATATTTGTTTTGTGACCCAGGGTCCATTGTGATGAATATTTCATGAAAACTTGAAAAGAATATGTATTCTGCTATTATTGGGTAGAGAGTTTTATAAATGTGAGATTAGATCTTGTTGGTTGATAGTTTTGTTCATTTCTTTCAGATGCTTACAGATTTTCTGTCTAGTAGTTCTTCTAATTGTTGAAAGAGAGGGTAAAGTACCTTTACCCTACCACATTAAAAATAGATTTTGCTTAAACATTTCCTCCCCATACTGAATACTGTATCAGATGGTGTTATAACTTTTCCTCCAACCTTAAAATGTGATTAAAGAAACCCATGAGATAAAGGATAATTCTTTATGTTTACCTTTATTTTTACCCACTCTGTTCTTCTTTCCTTTTTGAATGCCCTAATCTTCTTCTGTTATCATTTTCTTTTGTAGCAAGAGTTTCCTTTAGCCATACTTTATTTACATTAATTTTCCTTCATCTGAAAATGTTCTTATTTCCCCTTTATTCCCGAAAGATAATTTCACTATATATAATATTAAGGGTTACATATCTTTTAGCACTTGAAAAATATTGTGCCACTTCTTTTGACCTTCCTGGTTTCACATGAGAAAACCATTGTCATTTGAATTGGTGTTCCTCTAAAGATAATGTGTCATTTCTCTCTGTTTTCAATATTTTTATTTCTCTTTGGTTTTCAGAAGTTTAGTTATGTGTCTCATTGTAGATTCCTTTCACTTTATCCTATTTGGGATTTACTCAACCTCTTGAAACTATAGGTTTATGTCTTTTGCCAAATTTGGGGACTTTTCAGTCATTATTTCTTTTAATACTTTTATAGTTCCACATTCAACCTCCTCTCCTTCAGAGACTTTGAAGATATGAAT
Source organism: Macroglossus sobrinus (assembly GCA_004027375.1). NCBI lineage: Eukaryota > Metazoa > Chordata > Mammalia > Chiroptera > Pteropodidae > Macroglossus > Macroglossus sobrinus. Next base: position 130,605 of record PVKZ01003064.1, read on the forward strand.
ATTAGATCTTTTATTATTTTCCCATAGAGCCTTAAAGCTCTGTTTATTTTTTTCAATCTATTTTCTTGCTCTTGTTCAAATTAAGTAAATTTTATTGATCTGCCTTTAAGTTTACTGATTCTATTCTGTTACCTCCATCCCATGAGTTTTATTTTTTATTTCAGTTATTGATTTTCAGCTCTATAATTTCCATTGATTTATTTTGATAACTTTCTTTGCTCAGATTTTCTATTTTTTTCATTTGTTTCAAGAGAATATTTAATTGATTGTTGAAGCATTTTTTTTTTAAGACAACTGCTTTAAAATCCTTGTGAGATAATTTCAGTATCTGATACTTCTTGGAATTGGCCATACTGAAGGGATATTAATTATCCTAACTTTAAAACTTTTTGAAGCCAGTGGTAAACTGAGCCAAACTAAAACTGCAACAAAACCAAGCCATAGTTAGACCACAGGTTGTATTGACTTAGCCTGATAGAGAGTGGCACGTATCTTTTCCTGGGATAAATATGATCTGCTTAAGTCTTTTCTTTACCATCAGTTAAGTATACAATAATAATAATTTTTTTAAAAGTAAAAAGAAAAAGAAAGAAAGAAAAAGGAAGATATGTGAAGAAACAGGAACATGTAGCCCCAAATCCTGGGGAAAAAATCATTCATTAGAAGCAGGCCACAGAAAACCCAGATGTTGGAATTAGCAAACAAAGACTTTAAAATAACTATGACAGATATTTAAAGGAGCTAATAGAAAAGGTAGACAATGTATATGAATAGATGGGAATATATAAGCAAAAAAAAAATAAATAAAAGATAGAAAGAAAAGGTAACTATAAGAAAGAAACTAAATGAAAAGTCTAAAAGTTAAAATGTCATAAGTGACACTTTTATAATGAGATTTAAAAAAACAGACTAGGCACAGAGATGGAAGGATCAATGTACTTGAAAACAAGTCAGTAGAATTTATCTGAAATAAAATGACTCATATAAAAACAAAAAGAATGAAACACTGAACAGAGAGCATCAGAGAACTGTAGCATATCAAATGGTCTGACATATATGCAGTTGGAATCACAGAAAGAGAAGAAATGCAGAAACAAAATATTTGATGAGATAATGACCAAGAATTTATCAAAGAAATTGACCCATAGATCTAGGATGCTTAGCAAACCTTCAGCAGGATAATAGACTACAAACAAAACTGCATCTAAGTAGGTCATTTCCAAATGCTAAATATCAAAGATAAATAGAAAATCTAAAATGTAGCCAGATTAAAAAGACACATTACATTCAGGGAGCAACATTGGATATGATGGCAGACTTCTCCTTAGGAACAGTGGAAGCTGAACACAGGGTGATATTGCAAAGAAATCAGTGGAGCAGAAAATAGAATCTAGAAAGTAACCATACACATATCGTCAATTGTCTTTTTACAAAGACTCCAAGAGATATCAGTGGATATCATGGAGCTGAAAGAACTAGATATCACTATAAAAATAAATGAACCTCAACCCATATTTTACCCTATAAATAAAAATTAATTTGAGATAGATTGTAGAGCTAGATATGAACACTGGAACCAACTATTCTAGAAGAAAATGTAAAATATTTTTATGACTTTGGAGTACACACAGATTCCTTAGGAAACAAAAAACACTAACTGAAAATAATAAAATTAATTAAAAATTTTGATTTTGAATTTTTGAAAATGAATAGCTTAGACATAGAGTAGGACAAAAATATTCACATTACAAAGGGCTTATATTTAGATTATATAAGCAAGACAGCCCAGTTTCAAATATAGAAAAGGCTTGAATATACACAAAAAAAAGATTTTCAAATATTCAATAAGTACATGAAAAGGTATATATACTAAATTAGTCATTGATTGTCAGGAAAATCAAATTCAAACCACTCTGAGATGTCATCTGTACCCATAAGAATGGCTCATGGGTGGGTACGATAGTAGCTAAGATATTATTGTATTTTACCAAGTGTTAGCAAGTACGTGGAGAACCTAGAACTCTCATCCATTGCTGGTGGAAGTATAAAATGGTACAGCCACTTTGGAAGTCTTTTTGGTAGTCTTATTATAAAGTTAAAAATACACCTACCATATGCCCTAACAGTCCCACTCTGAAGAATTTATCCAAAAGAAATGAAAATACAGCCACAAAAAGACTTGTACAAAAATATTTATAGCATCCTAATTTTTAATAGCCCCAAAACTGGAAGCAACCTGAATGCCTACTAACAGGAAAATGAATAAGCATATTGTGGTATATTATTAGTACAATGAAGTACTCCCCAGCAATAAAAAGGAATAAACTACTTAATGACACAACCACATGGATGTCAAAAACATTATCTTGAGCAAGAGGAGCCAGGTACAAAAGAATATATACTGTATGATTCCATTTATATAAAATTCAAAAATAGGAAGATTAATCTATGTGCTGGCACTCAGAACAATAGTTGTTTTTAGGGTGGAGGTGGGATTGACTGAAACAAAGCATGAAGGGACTTCCTTGGTAATGAAAATGTCCTATATCTTGATTTGGTAAAATGTAATTCAATTAAAAAAAAACAAACTTCACTAAGTAGACCTGAGTTCTAAGCCTCAACACCATTTACTAGTAATGGCACTTTGGACAGGTATATAACCTCACTAAACCTTAATTTCTTCATCTTAAAAATGAGGATTGAAGCAATATCTACCCTTAAGGGACAGTTGAGGAGTAAAGTGATTTTATTCATAAAAATCACTTAGCATAGTACCTGGCATGTTATAAGTATTTATTAAATGTTCACCATCATTATTATTGTTATTGTTTTTTCAACTGAAGAAACTGAGAATGGGTAACTAATTTTTCCAAGGGTACTTGTAGTATATACCAGAGGTAGGAAATGATTCCTGTTTCACTTCAGATTAGTTTTAAAGGCAATTCTGCTGCTGTTCCTAACGACTCTAAGTCCTATATCAAATTTTTTTAGAAATTACATGGACTTGTGATTGATTGATTCATTGGTTAATTAAGCCAACATAGAGACATAATAGGCAGTTAATCTTGTAATGTTGAACCATACTGTAGGAAGATTCACCTGGCAGTGTTGTATAGGACAGATTGGATCATATATAAACTGGTTAGTTATGAAACAGTTTGAGTTGTCCAAAGAAGGGGATGGTACAAGACATCTTTACCAGTAGGGCGGTAACAATGGGAACAGTAAAGAAAGAATGTATTCCAGATGGTAGATAGGTAGATTCTTGATGACTTGACAATTGATTGAATGTGGGAGCTGAGGGAAAGGATGGGACCAATGATGACTCAAAGAGGAGAATGGCAGGGAGTCAAGGTATGTGCTTAAGTGAATTGAATGTGAGCAACCAGCACATCAAAAGATACGTTGTGTGTCCATCAGCCCAGTGTCTGACAGATATTTGGCTGTGTACAGCTGCTCCAGAGGTAGGCCGTGAGGGAGCAGATTAGAGAGACACGTGTCAGTGACAGTTGATGTTCTTTGAGCAGAGCAAGAAGGATAGGCAAGAGTTGATGATGGTCACATTTGAAGGATGGAGGAGAAAGAAACTATGTTTTAATTAATTCATTTTAATTAATGAATAAAGTCAGCAGGACAGTTGCTGACTTCTATGTGGAATAATGGTGCTATTGTTGCTACCAACTAGAATATGTTTTCTTAATGTGGTTTCTCCTCTGTAGAATCAGATATATGGCAAAACTATTGTATTTCTTATGCTTTGAAAGTTCTTTAGTGTTCTGGTATAGAAAAGCAAGCCCCAGAGATGTGACAGTGCAAGGCCCTTTGGATTACATGCCAAATCAGTCTGGTCAGTGAAGGATAGGACCAAATATGGCTCAAAGAGGAGAATGGCAGGGCTATTTGTACAAGTAGAAACATCAGGAAAAGGAATTGATTGCAGGGTTGGCGACAGGGAATCAAGGAAAGAAAAGTATCTGTGAACTCAGCCTGATTTCATGGATGAGTAAGGACTTAAAATATGAGTATATGAGCAGATGAGAAGACATTTAAGATAAAAGAGTATACAACCAGGTTTTAACAACCTGCATATTAAATCCTGTTTTAACATTTTTATTAACTCATTTTACCATGGATCCCTATGAAATGAATGACATAGTATATCATCAGTCTTGTGCTGGTGTGAGGAGAAACCATCTAGAGCCAATTAACCCCAGAAAAATAAACCCATTGAATACATGCAGGATTCATTTATTCATTCATTCATCCATTCATTCATCCATTCAGCAGCCACTAACTGAACAACAGCTGTGTACCAGTCACAGCACCAGGTACTAGAGATACAAACATGAATAACATGGGTCTCCTGTTCTTAAGAAACCAGTAATGAAAAAAATAACTTTACACTGTTCTTAGAAAGGAAAATGTAAGGTGTGTACTTGTCTACTTTAAAAAATACAGTTTATGGAACATTTATAGAAATTAAACATCTGAGGACTAAAAATGTTAATGAGTTCCTTGAAAGTGGAAATAAAACTATATCTGTCCCAGGGCAATAAAATAATAAAATTAGGAAGTAAAAGAGGAATAATACCCCATAGAAAACCTTTTCTTTTAACTGTTGCATCAAAGAAGCAAACCTAAACTGCAGAATATCTAGGAAAAGAAGTGAAAACACCATATAGCTAAATCTATGGGGTGTCACTAAAATTGTTCTTGAAGAAAAAGTAATAGCTCAACATTACTTCTCAGGAAGTTAGAAAATAAAAAGAAAATTAACCTAGAAAACACAGAAGAAATAAAAATAAAATGAATTAATTAAAAAGCATGAAAAAGAAAACCAGAATTGATAAATAAATCCAAAAGCTAATTTTTTGACAAACCAATAAACCAAGATAACATTGGCTCACTTAATTAAGAAGAGATAGGGAAGAACTCACTAATATAGAAGATTAGAAATGAAAATAAAGTGACAAACAACAACAGATGCAGAGGAAATTAAAAGAATCATAAGCGGTACTCTGTGAACTTTCTAGCAAATAATTTTGACAATCTGGGTGAAACAAATGATTTTCTAAGAACATATGAATCACCAAAAATGAGTACCAAAAGCACTTTTACTAGATAACTTAAATAAATGATACCCATGGAAGGAACAGAGAATTATCAAAAGAATTTACCCTGGAAAAACATCAGACCCAGGTGGTTTCATAGGTGAATTTGTTCAAAATTTCAATAAAGACGTAAGTCCTAACCATAAAAATATTTCCATAGAAAAAAAGGCTTTCAAATTATGTTTATGGAGCCAGCAAAATACTAATGCTATAACTTGACAAGTTAGCATAATATACTATAAACTATTACTATTTTTTAATATCAATATAAAAATCAAACATAGACTATTAACAAAAAGAATTCAGTAAGATTTAACATATCAAAAGCATGATAAACCATAATTGGGTGAGTTTTATACCAACAGTATAAGAATGGTTTTATCCTAAGAAATATATTAGCATAATTTACTCTATTTATAAGCCAAAGATGTCAACGCTCACTAGCTTCAAAAAAAGGTAGTTAACATACTTCAACAATATTCCTAACAAATACTTTTAGAGAAAATAGGACAAGGTGTGCATGTCTTTAACATTATTGAAGCTACGTGCATTTATGTGTGTTCTGTTTGTAATTGAAAGCCAGAAGTTTCTGTTTAAAGTGAAGATTTAAACAAGACAAAGTACCCACCATCACTATTATTATATAAAAATTTGCATTCTAGACCAGTGTCTATAAACTGCCATCTGTGAGCCAACTGCCTGTTTTTGTAAATAAAGTTTTATTGGACTACAGTATTGCCCATCATTTATATATCACATCACCCTTCCCCCACCCCCACTGTAGCAAAGCTAGATAGAAGTGACTGAGAAGCTTAAAACCAGTGAATGCAAACAGGCATTACTGGAAGGGGTTCAGAACTGCGAGATCACAACTTACCACCTCTGTTCTGCACTCCCTAGCTGAGCCTGGTAAAGAAAGCTGAGATAACCCAAGAAGCATAGCAAAAAGAAAGTACCCTACCTATCACTTGCTGAATTGTTGAAACACTATGCCAGATTTAATAACCTAGAAAAATGGACAAATTGTTAGAAATAACCTTTCTAGACTGAATCATGAAGAATTGAAAAACTAAATAAACTTACCGTGAGTAAGGAAATGGAAACAGTAATAAAAAACCTGTCTAAAAACAAAAGTCCAGGACCAGATGGCTTCACTAGTGAATTAATTCTACAGAACATTCAAAGAAAATTTAATATCAGTCTTCAACCTCCTTTAAAAAATTGAAGAGGAGAGAATACTTCTTAATGTACTTTATGAAGCTAACATTACCATGATACCTAAACCACACGAGGACAACACACAAAAAAGAAAATTACAGGCCAATATCTCTGATAAACATAGATGGAAAATCCTAAACAAAATACTAGCAAGCTGAATACAATAAAAAGATAATACATCACTATCAAGTGGGGTTAATTCCAGGCACAAGGATGATTCAGGATTCACAAATCAATCAATGTGATATACCACATAAACAGAAAAATTTTAATTTTATGATTATTTCAGTAGATACAGAAAAAGCATTTGATAAGATACAGACAGCATCCATTTATGATTTTAAAAACTCAACAAAATGAGTATAGAAGAAAAGTATCTCAAAATAATAAAGGCTATATATGACAGATCTTCAGCTAATATCATACTCAACCATGAAAAAATGAAAGCTTTTTCTCTAAGATCATGAAAAAGACAAGGATATTCACTCTCATGACTGTTACTTAACATTGTACTGGAAGTTCTAGCCGGAGCAATTAGACAAGAAAAGGAAATAAAAAGCATTCAAATTGTGAATGAAGGAGTAAAATTGTTACTATTTGCAGATGACATGATTCTATACATAGAAAACCCTAAAGACTCTACCAAAAAAAAAAATGCTATTAGAAACAATAAACAAATATAGTAAAGTTGCAGGATATAGAATCAAGACACAAAAATTTGTTGCATTTCTACACACTAACAATGAAACATCAGACAGAGGAATGAAGAAAATAGTCTCATTTACAATTGCAACAAAAAAGGGTAAAAGACCTAGGAATGAATTTAACAAAAGAAGTGAAGGTGAAGGATCTGTACACTGAGAGCTACAAGACATTGTTGAAAGAGATTGGAGACACAGAGAAATGGAAAGATAGTATATGTTTATGGATTAGAAGAATTAACATTGTTAAAATGAGCATATTACCTAAAGCAATATACACATTCAATGTAATCCCTATCAAAATCCCAATGACATTTTTCATAGAAATAGGACAGAAATCTTCAACTTGTATGGAATAGCCAAAGCGATCCAGAGAAAAAAAAGAACAAAGCTGGTTGTATCACACTCTTTGACTTCAAACAATAGTACGAAGCTACAGTAGTCAAAACACTATGGTACTGAAAGAAAAACACACACACACAGACAAATGGAACGGAATTGAGAGCCTAGAAATAAACCCATATATATATATGGGCAACTAATTTTTCGACAAAGAAGGCAAAAACATACCATGGAGAAAGGGAATTCTCTTCAATAAATCGTGTTAGGAAATCTGGAGAGCCACATACAAAAGAATGAAACTAGACTGCTGTCTGACACCATACACAAAAATTAACTCAAAATGAATTAAAGACTTGAAACAATAAAATACACAGAAGAAAATGTAGAGACTAAAACATAGGACCTTGGTCTCAGAGAGGTTTTCTGAACCTGACCCCAAGGACAAGGTAAGTAAAAGCAAAAATAAATGAATGGGACTACATCAACTTAAAACTATCAACAAATCATAAAAGGCATCAACTATCAATAAGTCAGAGAAGATATTTGCAAATGATACCTCTGATTAGAGGCTAATATTCAAAATATATAAAGAGCTAATACAACTCAGCATCAATAACAACAGCAAAACCTAACAATCCAATTAAAAAATGGGCAGACGACTTGAACAGACACTTCTCTCAAGGAGACATGAATGACCAACAGACATTAGAAAAGATGCTCAACATCACTAATCAGGGAAATGCAGATTAAAACTACAGTGAGGTATTATCTCATACTGGTCAAAATGCCTGTTATCAAAAAGTCAACAGATAACAAGTGCTGGTGAGAATGTGGAGAAAAGAGAACTCAGTCACTGCTGGTGATAATGTAAATTGGTGCAGCAACTATGCAAACAGTATGGTAGTTCCTCAAAAAAATAAGAATAGAGCTAACATATGACCCAGCAATCCCTCTCTAGGTACCTACTTGAAAAATTTGAAAACTGATTTGCAAAGATATATGCACCCCTATGTTCATTGCAGCATTATTTACAATAGCTAAGACATGGAAACAGCTAAATGTCCTTTGATGGATGATTGGGCAAAGATGTGATACATATATACAATGTAATATATTACATTACAAGTATAAAATAAATAATGATGAGCCTATACTGATATAAACAGATTGAATAAATAATTGGGGGTCAGAAGAGACAAATCTCCTGTGTAGAATTCCAAAAACTGTGTGTAAAGATCCGCCCCCTCCTTAAAGAGGTGGATTGTAACACCTTACCCGTTCAGTGTGGGCTGTGCATGGTGACTTTTTTCTCAAGGGTGCTGTATTGACAGGGTGCAAGAGTAACTTTACAGTAGAGAAATGACAAACACTACTACCACCTCAGCCCCATGATCCAGGTCAACATCAGTAGTGATAAGTCATTTTGATAGCATATCCCTTGATGTGATGAGAATGTCACTTTATGTCTGCTCTTTCTCTTGTCTAAGTGTGAGGGAGAAAAAAATCACACAATCCCAAATTGAAAGACATTCTGTAAAACACCTGACCAGTACTCCTCAAAATTGCCAGGTTCATCAAAAACAAGGAAAGACTGTGGAACCGTCACAAAAAGAGGAGGCCAAAAAGGCATAAATACTAAATGTAATGTGGTCCTAGATGAGATGGGACAGAAAAGAGACATTAGCACAAAACTAAGGAAATATGAATAAACTGTAGACTTTAATAATAATGTATTAATATTGGTTCATTGTATTATTAGTATGGTACATTCTGATAAATATACTTATGTAAGATGTTAACAGTTGGAGAATCTAGATGTGGGTTACATACTATCCTCACAAATTCTCCAAAAATCTAAAACTATTCTAAAGTAAGAAATTTGATGAAATAAAAAGATTAAAATGTTTATGTAAAATATAATAAGGTATATAGATTGGTTTCAATGAATTTCCTAGGCCATGAACATGAAGTAAAAAAAAAAAAAATAGAAAAGTAAAAAAAAAAAAATAGGTAAAAAGTAGTAAAGGTCATTTGAAAAAAGAATAAACATGAGAATGAATGGGACAATTCTTTTTAATGATTACTAAAGAGTTCTAGTTCTATCAAACATTAAACCATGTTCCAAAAGGTACATTAATGAGAACAGCTTGTAACTGGAGAGGAACTAGCACTTGAAATGTGGCAAAATAGAACTCAAATAGATTCAAATACATTTAGGATTTTTTTTTTTTATATGACAGAGGTGGCATTTCAGATTAGTGAGGAAAAGATGGATTGATCAATAAAAGTTACTGAAACAACTAATAAGTAATTTGAAAATGTAGGGGCATACCATATCTCTTTATAAAAATCGAGATCAAATATTGAATGTAAAAAAAAAATCAAACCACAGCAATAACAAAAATGAATAAATTTATTTAAAATGAGGGAAACTTCCTACAGTCAGATAATAAAACCCAGATGCCATAAAAAGAATGATAAATATGTTTATATTAAATTTTGAACTTCTTTATTGAAAGAAATGCAATAAACAAGACCAAAAGAAATCAAACAAATTGCAACATATGACAAATAAGGGGCTTCATAATTCCTCAATTTATGAAGTGTTCTAAGAGATATATTTTTAAATCTCTCTCCCCAAAATGGAAATATAATATAACCCAAAAGAAAAGTGGGTAAATGAACCTGGCATTCTCATATTTTGTGGATGTGTTGATAGAGAGGAGAAATTGGTATAACTTCTTTGAGGACAATTTGGAAATATTAACCAAAGTTTCTAAAGCATATTTTTTTTTTTACTTAGTACTTGGACTACTAGGAATTTAACCAAAGTATAGGTGGACAAGTGGGTAAGAATATTCACTTCAGCATTGTTGGTGAAAACAAAACTCTGAAAGCCACCTAAATGTCCATTAGTGGGGCCAGGCAGGATAAAGGTGTTCTGCCACACCATTCCTTGGATGTTTCTGCAGCCTTTAAAAGAAATGAGGTAGAACTACATGTGGGACAAGCTTCGACATACAATATTAGCTTAAACAACATGTAATGTCCATAATGCATTTGTCCTATATATCAGAAAATATTTTCTGGAAAGATTCATAAGCTTTTAACAGTAGTTACTGTGGAGAAGAAAGACTTGATATGGAAGACTGATGAGAAGAGAATTTTTCTCTTCAAGCAGTAATTTTTTACACCAAGAATTTTTTACTATATACCTTATTAATTATTAAAATTACATAAACAAAAATATAGGAACAAAGTAGACAACATTTTCAATAAGCATTACAAAATTTTAAAATGTACATTGGTTATGTCCTAAATTACTGTTTCTCTAACTAGAATTAACACATTGAGTTAAAGTACATTTCACCAAAAGCGGAAATTTAGGGTTTAATCTGCATTGTCTTTTTTCCCCCCAGCAAATACATAGATTAAATTGAACTTTTTGAGATACTGAAAATAGTTCATGATTCCCATGGACTTAGAAGACTTGAAGGAGTCAGAAGAAGCCAGGTTAGGAACCACTGTGACAGTATGAAGAGCACTGAGTATTGGCACAAAGGCCACCTCTAACTACTGACTGCCACCGATGCACTTGCTGTGGGACGTTAGCAAATCCCTTACCCTTTCTGAGCCTTAGTTTTCACTCTGTAAAATAAAACTATAGGGTAAAAGGTGGTGGCAAAAGACTTTTAGCTATCAAATTATGTGATTTATGAATATTCTAAGCTGTAAATTTTAAATGCCACAGATTGTGATGACCACAGTAGCTAAGAAATATAAACATTATTCTTTAAATTGTACTTTCAAAGACCAAAACAATATTAGCCCTTTATGGAGGTGAGTGCAGAGCTGCTTTTTGTCACCAGTTCTGAACTTTCCAGGTCTTTCTTGCTTCCCTGTGCTTCCCTCCCTCTTAAGAGAATCTCTTGCATTATGTCTTAGTGCTACTGCCCCACGTTGCATTAGGAAAGGGTTTTATAGTACTTGGGTGGAAGATACTATGGGGAATAAACTGTCATCTCTGGAATAGTAGTCAATATGAATAATTCTTTGAAACATTTTCCTAGATCTTAGTCAACTTTCAGGTTTCCATCCAAATGAGGAAAGTGGGGAGTGTAGATAATCTAAATGTCAAATATATATTTAGGTTTACAGTGTGTTTTTTACTTAGCTTTGAGTTCTGGTTATATCTGAAAATCTGAGAACTGACTTTAAATGAAATCATGAAGCTTCCCAGTGAGGACACATCTTACTCACAGTTAAGTGGGACACTTTCCAGGGCCCATTTCTTAGACCTTGCACAAGTTTTTTCCTATAATAACCCCATGCTTTGATTATTCAACTTTCACTTGTATCTGGGCAAAACTGACCTTTCCATGTTCTCTTGTGTCAGAAGGGCATTACTGTGTGGGTTTCTATTTCTAATTCATGCAAGATTGAGTAAATAGTATGAAACATAACTTTAGTAAGTGGTTAGGTGGGAGACATACTCTAACAATTAAGTAGAATGCGAACCCCACTATCAATAAACAAGAAATCAGAATTTCATAATCTTTCCTGACATATAGAATTGACTTATATTTATGACATCTCAAATTGAAAAAGAATTGATTATTTCCTCTTCTGTGTCCCCTTACCCTTCAATACATTGTTTCATTGTAGAAATTTTAGTAACCTAGCTTAACTTTAGTATAGTATAGTATCGAATAATGAATGTTTTATTGTTTTACTTTTTAAATCTTTTTAATTGAGATATTATGTTAATATAACATATAACATTATGTTCATTTCAGGTGTACAACAGAAGGATTCAATATATGTATATATTGTAAAATTATCACAATAAGTAGTTAACATCTATCACTACACATAGTTATACATTATTTTCTTGTGATAAGAACTTTTAAGATCTACTCTCATAGCAACTTTCAAATATAAAATACAGTATTGTTAACTATAGTTGTTATTGCTGTACATTATATCCCTAGGACTACTTATATTACAACTGGAAGTTTATACCTTTTGACTGCCTTTACCTATTTTGCCCATCTCCCCCACCCCCATCTCTAGCAACCACCAGTCTGTTCTCTGTATCTATGATTTTTTAAATTTTATTTATAAGTGATATCATGCAGTGTTTGTCTTTCTCTGTCTAACTTATTTTACTTAGCATAATGCTCTCAGTATCCATCCATGTTGTTGAAAATAATAGGATTTCCTTTTTATGGCTGAATGATATTCCATTGTATGTGTATGCCACATTTTCTTTGTCTATTCATCTGTCAGTGGACATTTAGGTTGTTTCCATGTCTTGGATATCGTAAATAATGATGCAGTGAACATCGGGGTACAGATATATTTTTGAGTTATTATTTTTGTTTTCTTCAGATAAATACCCAGAAGTATAATTACTGAATAATGTGGTAGTTCTATATTTAATTTTTTAGGACTTTTCAAACTGTTTTCCATAGTGGTGCAAAAATTTGCATTTTTCTCCAGCAGTGCACAAGGAATTCCTTTCTTCACATCCCGCCAACACTGGTTATTTTTTTGTCTTCGAACAGATGTGAGGTGATATCTCATTGTGGTTTTGATTTTCATGTCCCTGATAACTGGTGATGTGGAGCACCTTTCATATACCTCTTGGCCATCACTATGTCTTCTTTGGAAAAAATGTCTATTCAGATACTGTGCCTGTTTTTTAATCAGTTTTTTTTTAATGTATTTTGGGTGTTAACTCCTTATCAGATGTATGATTTGCAAATATCTTCTCCTATTTGGTAGATTGCCTTTTCATTTTGTTGATGGTTCCTTTGCTGTGCAAAAGCTTTTTTCTTTGATGTAGTCCTACTTGTTTATTTTTGCTGTTGTTGCCTTTGCTTTGGGTGTTAAATCCAAAAAATCATAGCCAAGACTGATGTCAAGGAGCTTACTGTAAGCCTGTGTTTTCTTGTAGAAGTTTTATGATTTCAGGTATATGCTTTTTATACACTTTTTATATTCAAGTCTGTAATCCATTTTGAGTTAATTTTTGTATGTAGTGTAAGATAGTGGTCCAGCTTCATTCTTTTCCACATGGCTGTCCAGTTTTTCCAACACCATGTACTGAAGATGTCCTTTCTTCATTGTATATTCTTGGCTCCTTTGTCATAAATTAATCAACCACATGTGTCTGGTTTTATTTCTGGGCTCTTCGTTCTGTTGCATTGATCTATGTATCTGTTTTATGCCAATACTATACTATTTTGATTTCTGTAGCTTTGTAATGTAATATGAAATCAAGAAGCATGATGTCTCCAGCTTTTTTTTTTCCTCAAGATTGCTTTAGCTATTTCATGTTTTTTTGTGGTTCCATGCAAATTTTAGGATTGTTATATTTCTGTGAAAAATGCTGTTGGGATTTTGATAAGGATTGCATTGAATCTATAGATTACTTTGGGTAGTATGGACATTTTAACAATTTCTTTCAGTCTGCGGTCACAGAATATCCTTTCATTTATTTGTATCTAATTCAACTTCTTCCATAAATGTCTTATAGTTTTCAGTGTACAGATAGTTTTCTTCATTGGTTAAATTTATTTCTAGGTATTTTATTCTTTTGGATGCAATCGTAAATGGATTGTTTTCTTAATTTCTCTTTCTGATAGTTTTTTATTAGTATATAGAAACATAACTGATTTTTGTATGTTGATTTTGTGTACTGCAACTTTACTGAATGTGTTTATTAGTTGTAACAGAATTTTGGTGGTGTCTTTAAGGTTTTCTATATATAATAACATGGCATCTGCAAAGAGTGACAGTGTTATTTCTTTTTTTCAATTTGTATACCTTTTATTTTTTTTCTCTTGCCTAATTGCTTTGGCTAAGACTTCCAATACTACGTTGAATGGAAATGGTAAGGGTGCACATCATTGTCTTATTTCTGAACTTAGAGAAAAAGTTTTCAGCTTTTCACCATTGAGTATGGGCTTGTCATATATGATTTTTATTATGTGGAGGGAATAATGAATATTTTATTTATTTAATTTTTAATTGAAGAAATAATTTAATTTTTTTTTCTCCTGTATACCTCCCCCTAATGAATGTTTTAAATGGAGGAACAGACCCTCTCCACCTGGCTCAATGTTCTACGTATGGTCCGTGTTCACCTGATAATTGTTAAACGTGGAGTTAATCTCCTGAATATGGGATTAACACTGCTGCTCAATGTTCCATACACCTTTATTGTCCACAAGAGGACAAAAAAAAAAAAAAACAAAACAATGAAATACAGCTTCTTCAACCACTTTCACTTAAAATACATATACTTTTCACTTATGAAAGTGCTTTTAACATGTATGTAAATCAGCTGGGGATCTTCTTAAATGTAGATTCTCATTTGACAGTTCTGAGATAGGGCCAAGATTCTTCATTTCTAATAAGCTCCCAGGAGATGCCAGTGGTCCTGTTCCCAGACCATACTTTGAGTATCAAGAACTTAGAGTTGACTTGTCTGTGTTCTTAATTTACTGAGGGTGTAAGCAGGGAAGAAATACATGTGTTGGTTTCCCAGTGAATGTGTCACTTAATATTTCTTTCACACATAGATATAGAAAGGGATGAAGGGTTGAAGAAGGGTTAATAGGGTTCAGTGTGAATGATGTTCAGAAGATGAGAAAGGAAAATAATGAAGCTGGCTGGATCTTGCTTTTGTATGCTGTGCTTCAGCTCACAAATGGGTCCAGAGTGGTGGTAGGGTGAGCAGGGTCAGCTAGTAAAACACAGATTACTGTGGGGGTGAAACACAGCAGCTCTTAAATGTCTCCTCCAATAGCACACCCCCGTTTAGGACTGGGAGCCTAGAAGTGTATTGTATCCAAAAGAAATGACAAGGCCTGGCGTTTCAGATAGGCAGGTAGCAATTGGCCAACTGGGAATTTACCAAAGATATCAGCAGTGTGATTTGTGTGATTTATCTCTACAAAAATGTGTTTTTCTACCTCTTTTGCCACAATTCAGGTACGTCTTTTGGCCCTCAGTTTTCGAGTATTTTCTTAGATAGAAGTGTGTGTGTGTGTGTGTGTGTGTGTGTGTGCGCGCGCGCGCGCGCGCGCGTGCCATTTAAAGAAGAAAATGAGAAACTGATGTTTATCTTTCTGTGATAGCTTTTTGCATTTCAAGTTCCTTGAAATGGCTTAGCCTGCTTCTTTCTGTTTGAAAGAAGGGCAACAGGTAGGCAGGCATCCGGGATGGGGGAAATGATAACGAATAGCTCTGAGGATGTACTCAGCAGGTGTCTTCCTCACCCTCTCTTTACAGTAATTGAATTCATTGAAGATACATGGAAATCCAAACTGGATACACTTTTTAAAATATCACAACACTTGTGGTTGCCATTTGATGGCCATTTGATGCCATTTGACTGCACACCATAGCTACTCAATTTCTTCTTCTTTGTCCAAAATGGTGCTCTTTGCTGCTTCTTCAGTTGAGCTCCTCACAGCCCAACTAAATTAATCTCTCTAAATGTTAAAGAGGTGAAATAAAATGATCAGAGGAGAGTCTGGCCAAGACATTTATGTTTCAAAATGTACATGACAGTGGAAATCCTTATAGCTTCTCTGCAAAGTGGTTGTGATGTTCATTTTAGAGATAGGACAGTGAGTTCCATAGAGGTAAAGAACGTGGACTAAACACAGTTATGCACTTAAGCCAGAAACTCACATATGTCTGGCTGTGAGTCCTCTAGGGCACTGGGTGTCAGTTGAAGCTTTTTAAAAAAAATTGCAGGGAAACCTTATTCAGAGACTCTCCATCTCACAGTGCAGATAGAGCCCTGCGCCTCAGCATTGCCTACTGTCTTGTTTCTTTCAGGCTTTTTAAAAAAGTCTGTGGAATGTGACAGTCTTAGTTAAATATCTTTTTTTTTTTTTAATCATCATCAACAATAAAAATTAGGAAGATCCTCTCTTTGGATATTTTATATCTTAAGAATTTCATTTTGCTATAATTGCTCATATTAGACTGAGTTCTAAGGTCTTCTCTAGGACTTCAATTTTATTTACAAGTTTCTTTTTTTATCCACCTGAAATGCATCTATCTGGTTATACTGCTACTTTCTATTAAAAATAGGTATCTTTATAGAATTTCTGGTAGTTTGAAAGTTGCATGTACTAGAATCATAGCATGCATTTCAGCTGCACTATTAGCATTCTAGCTAAGGAGAGTTTATTGTTCCAGTTTTAGTCATCATAATGCAGTCCTTTTGAATATTGCATGATCTGTGGGCTGCCATAAACTTGGTACAAATTGGAGTGCTGATATAACATGAAATGAAGCGCCTTGTCTGAATGTTGCTTTTGTTTTGCATTTAACAAATTAGTATGTTGACATTTGTCACTGATGGATTTCATTATTTGCTGAAAGGGTTTTAGGGGGGTTTGACAGCATGAATGGTTTGTCCTACAGACTTTTGAGAATTGATAAAAGCATCTTTGTTCTTTGTACAAAAGCACAACAGATATCTTATTGATGGACATACAAAAAGGGATGGCTTGTATAGCTGCAACATAAAATAAACCAAGACAATAATTTTTAAGTTGCTACTTATGCTTTTATGTGATTTCTTCCTTTCATCCTTTTTTTCCTGTTTAAAGAATGCATTTCATTTATCTCAATAACAAGCTCAAGAGTAATCAGTGATCTTTTAGTAAATTTAAAATCTTTGTCTCTTTATACTCCACTTACATATTGTTTAAGAAAGGTATTTTGAAAACATTATAAAAGGAATTATTGTGTAGGGATTGCATTAAATAACTATACTGAATCTCCGGATAACAGAGGAGATGGAGGAATCAGCCTGTAGATCAAGAAACTAAGAGTCACCTGTAGACAAGAAAAAAAGATAAAAATTTAATATAAAATTCTAGTTTAATCAACACAGTAAAAATACATGTTCTTCTGCAATTTCTTTTCTGTAGGTATATTTAGAGAGACAGCCTTGTCATTCAAATGTACCTTTTCTATACATATCATTGAGTCCTTATTGGAAAGCTGCTTGCTTCACACCTTTGCCCCAACTTGGGACAGTGCACACACACACACACACACACACACACACACACACACACACCTTCCAGTAAAAGCCATTATAGAAAGATACAAATAATGAAATCTATAGGTGATCAGATAATCACACCCATCACTAACAACTGCCAACACTCAGACTGAGGCAGTCAGACACTGTGCAGAACCATCCATCACTCCTGTCATTTCTTCAAGGAGGGGAAAGTGGGGCCTTGTGGGAGGGGCTGTAAAGTCTGGGAGTGAGCAGAATATAAAGCAGGGAGGTACAGATCCAAACATGACCCAAATTTTCTACTGTGAAAACACAAGAACCAAGAGAGAGTGAGAAGTAAATGACTTAATATAGAAGTAAACATTTTGTTTATTGACTGTCACCCCCTGCTAGACTGTGATCTCCATGAGGACCCCAGTCCCTGTCCCTTTTGTTTGTTAATATATTCTGAGCATCGAGCACAGAGCCTGGCACTTAGTAGGCTCTCAGTATAAATATTTGCTGAGTGAATGAATGAATGGCTCAGCATCAGCATCCACCTTTGATATCCTGTTTATCCAACCCAATCTTGGACCAAGAACTTATGATCTCTACATGAAATCACTTTATGTACCAAAGAACCAAAGCTGGTCCCATTGCATACATGTTCAGAGTGATGGAAATAGAGCTGGGCTTCAGTTCTAGCTCTGCCACTCCTGAGCTTTCTGTTTCAGGTCAGTCTTTTTCTCTCTCTAAACCTCTATTTTTTCACCTGAAAGGAAAAAATTCAAAACTCTCACAAAGCTTTTGCAGTTTAATTAAAAAGAGAAAGAAAAAATGAATGTGAAGAGCCTTTAAAATATAAAATATAAAAATTATAAAATACGAGGGTGATAATTTTATAAGTTATAAAATTATGAGTATCACTTTATTAACTGAAAGAGTTTTGGGGGAGGAGGTCACCAATGGGAAAGTTAATTTACTAAGGAAAATACAAAGTTTTGTGAGTGACAAAATAGTATTTTTAAATCAGGCTTAACTGGGTTCCTGAAGACACAGGGAAGAGCCGAACGTTCAGCTGTATATGGAACATGTGGACAGCCCTGCTTTGTGACTCCTTAGTTGTCCCCTAGCCTCAGGGTCCTTTCTGCAGAGGAGAAAACTGAAAAGCTGAGAGACCCAATAGTTGACCCCAGTCTCCTTGCATTGTGGCTCCCAGAGTTCCAGGGTGCAGGGTTCACTGCCAGGTGTGCTCAATCCCACACATCTGGCTGTTTTCTGTATGCTCCCTTACACACACACGCACACACACACACACACACACACACACACACACACACACACACACACACACACACACCGATCCCGCTTCTCCAGAGCATCTTCTCAAGGAAGATCTGTGGTCTGAGAGTGTCAGTGGGACAGGACGGTTCTCCCCTCAGCCATCCAGAATCTCCATTGAAACAAACCTTCTGCAAACTGGAATGCGAGGTACTTTCTCCTCTGAGCCCAGAGGAGACAAAGGTGCAGGCAGTAGGCTTTGTGACAGCAGTATGGCTCTCCTGGAAATTCAGGGGCGAGGCTCATCACCCAACCTGCTCTGAGCCTCAGTTTTTTTATTTGCTATTTGAAAGTGGAGTTTACACCAAATAACCATCAAGTGTCTTTCCATCTCTAAGACTAGCGAACTGTAGGTTTCTTCCTTTCCAACTTATGGAAATTATTTTCCTCACTTTTCCTGAGAGGGGAAGTATAAGACCCCAGGCTGTCTCCTACAACTGCCAAAGCGGCTGTTTTTTATTGGGAAGTCAGCTTCCTTCTCAGGTTGCTTAACATAGCAGAAGCTTCTTGAGAACAGAGAAGCCCAATGTTTCCCTCTAGCTTTTTGACGTCATTTGCCTGTGGGTGGGTTCCATCCACCCCACCTCTCCAACCACACCAAATTTTATTGCACAGATTTAAAAAACACACATTAGTATGGCAGGCCACCTAAAGAAGCACTTTAGCTGAGGAGCCCTGCAACAAGGCTGTGGCCGAGAGAACTAGTTTCGGTCCAGCTCTGACTGTGCCAAGATCCTGTCTGGAGGAGTAAATTAGCCCTCATTCCCCTTCCAGCCCCTGACAATAAAAGCAGAATGCTCACTTTATACTCTCTCATGGGGGATTTGAAGAAATCAATTCTAAACATGGACTTGAAAGCACTTAGCAATCTAAGAAAGCGTAAGAGGGAGGAACTAACATTTGTGGCATGTTTATTGTGTGCCAGGTACTAGGGTGGGCACTTGATTTTCATTCACTATTTAACTCAGCTGTATAATCATCATACACAAAACTGCCAAACAGTTGGATTTTAAGCTACTGAGGACTTAAGCCTATCAAGAAGACAGTGGACAAGTAGAGAGACAGAAGGGGAAACCAGGCCTACTATAAGGTCCCGGAAAGCTGAATGTCCTTAGTATACTTCATAGCGCCACACAAAGTTTAAAAATCTAATTATGTCCATTTGCAGTATACAATTATGAGGCACTGAAAATACATTCTTGAACACAAACGTTTTGCCTTTTTGGTGCTTTCCAATGTCAGAAGGTTCAGCCGAGTGATTGTAAATCTAGCCACTGATAAATTACAGAGATATTAATCTTATTCCACTATTTTCCTTTCATAGTTAAAAAAATAATTTTTCCAACCCTCCTAGTACGTGTTTAGGTGATTAGTATTAAAATGTGTAATAGGTGATCATTTCAGGGGAACTAAACTTGGTCGCCAAAATAAGCAATGTTGCTTATGACATTATGGAATAAAAACACACACTGGGCTTGGTCTCGCCTGCTTTGAGGCTTCCATCGCCTAGTAACGTGAGCGGTGTTCACAGTGAGGGGGATGTGTGGAAATCACACCACATGAAAACTGTGACTCAGGTCTGTTCTCAGAAGAACTGAGGTAATGGCTATTAATATTTTATTTCATACATTATAGCATTTGCAAAAGCAAACACTGTAGTTAAGGTTACCTGTACCGACACTCTAGCATAACCCAGTTTTTCTTTGTGCCAGGCTTGCTTTCTACAGATGTGTTCAACCTAAAAGTGAATTTTCAGAGCCTTAAAAAAAAGAAAAAAAAAAAAGAAACGAGAGAAAATTTGTAAACAATTAGTTAAACCACTACAGTTACACAACTGTGAAACATATAACACTTTTTATACTTAGAAAATAGTATGAAATGTTTTCTTTTTCTTGTCTGTTGTTATTTTCCCTGCACGTGAAACTGGTGAATAACAATAACAAACCAGTGTGATTGAAACTCTCAAGGGTGGCCCTCTGTGAGCAGAAGAAATAGCTGAGTCTTACCATAGTGAACATCTTAGTAATCTGCTGCTGTACGTGCTGTAACGTCCATCTCAGAAGTATTTTGTGAATGTGGCTGCAGAGGATAGCGTAGGCCAATTTCTGCCCTCAGTTGCCACTCTATCTTCAAGCGAGTCACCAGTTTGAAGCAAGGGGGCTCCTCTGGTACTGCTGTGACTGGGAGTTTGTAACACAGTTTTGAATAAAATGTCCTGCAGACTTAGGTCTGACATGAACCTCACAGAGGCAGCTCCGACCATGTGGCACAAGAACACTGGCTTTCTGGGTCTTTGTTTTCCTACATGTAGAATAGAGAGGGGTGGACAGCTAAGATCCCTTTTGGATCAAGTGTCCAGAGATTCCAGAACCAGACTCACATCTTCCCCAACTTCAGTGTTAGTGCATCTCTCCACCCCAAGACATCTCGCCTATTATGGCTGCAGCAGAACTGCTGTGAGCCAGATTATATGCAGGCATCTGCATGGCCCTGCCCCAGAGTTGCTCATCTTCCTCCTATCATGGACTAATTTTCTTCTCCTTGACAATGCTTCCTACACTTTCATCTTTCCTCCTCACCTCCAGTCCTCCATCAAAGTGAACCTATTCTCTTTCCCAGGTTGGCAGCTGGCTAATGAATGTGGCATGCGTGTTCACCTTGTGCAGAGCAGCTATGAAAGAGCATGCTCTGAACCCGCTGGGGGTTGATTCCCCTGTGAAAGGGTCTGTATCTGCAACAGGTGGTTGGCTGAAGTCACCCCACTGAGATTCCAGCTTCTCTGCAGTGATGTCCCAGCCTCGTTCCCTCGGGCATAGAAGTGCAGACATGAGTCTTGGGTGGCCTTGCAGCACACAGCACGTCAGCTACAGATCCACGCCATCTCCCTCAAGGCTTGGGGCTGATTGCTCCTCTAGTCTTTCTACTTCAACCACTCCTGCTTCTGCTGCTGACTTGCAGATCTGCTTCTAATCCAAGCATATGGCTTCCCATTGAGCTGGCAAAGCACAGAGGAGGCACTGACCTAGGGTCTAGACTTTCCTGAGGAGAGCTCAGTGTCATTTACCCAGGACTTGTCCTCTGCACTCTTCCACAGTGGGATACAATGTCATTTCTGATTCTACTCTGCTTGAGAAGTATGGGAATTCCCCTAGGTCTTGTGGTAGTTCCTGACATTTTTGCAAAGAAGGGAGGGACAGTCTATCAGGCTGAGCCATATGAAGTTGCCCACTTTTGGAGGTTGAAAATAGTCAAATATCAACAATTTCAAATGGTCATTCTAAAAGCTGAAAAGATGGAGGAGGATCAGGGCCTTGGCCTGATGTTATCTTTGCGTAATAAGCATCCTGGGTTTTGCCTCGAGTATTACATTACAGAACACTGATATGCTACATCAAAGAATATTACCATAGTATTCTAGTTACTACTATTATTACAATTACTACTACTAGTTGTGCCATTATGGCTACTACTACTTGAGATCACTTTAGAAACAATTAACGGAGACAAAAGGAACTCTGAACCATCCCCTGGAAGCCACCACTGCCCTGGTCTTCTATCTCTGGAACTAGTTATTTAAAACGAGCTCTCCCCTACTTCCATTCTTGTCCTGTTTTGGCTCATGTGGTTAGTTTCAGAGATAAGGGATGTTGAATGATCAATGGCCTTAGACGATGTAGCTGCCATGGTTTCATTTTCAAAATGTCATGGCAATAAAAAAGCCATTTGCTAATAGAAAGGGTGGGATTCATTGCCGAGTGGCTATCACATTCATGCTGTTGCTGCCTCACCCAGATTTCTCAGAGCAGCTGTTGGCTTGGTGTCGTAGCCGAATGATGTCATTTCAGTCATAACGTAATTTTCCAGCTGCCCAGGATGGAAAAGGGGTTTATTATTATGGCATGTTTTCCACTGTGTCTGAAAGAAAATGAAACAGACATGGATATATGACAGTATCGGTTCTGTTTTTACAGGTGTGTCTGAAGGATACAAGGTACCTTTCATTTGAAATAAAAATGTGACTCTATGGCAAAAACTCTAAAGCAAATGAAAACAAAACTTTTCTTTAAGAGATTTAAAATACATACATATATATATATATATATATATATATATATATATAAAATTAACGTTGGGAACTGGCCTTGAGTATGTATATTCAACTTAAAGGACAGTGGGGCATGCTGCCCAGTCTCTGCTCTCATTTCTATTCTGATGGATGGGGCTCTGGCTTAATCTTTGCCTTGATTTCTCCAAGGAGAAAATAGAGACCTCTCAAAATATTTGTTTATGTGTTTGTTTTCAACTTCTCATGGAAGTAAAACATGTGCTGGAAAGTAAATGCATGTCTTAAGTGCACAGCTCATCGAATGTTCACAAACTGTATGCATCTCTGTAACCAGCACCCTGATCAAGAACAGAACATGATCAACACCCCAGAAGATGCCGTTGCCCCCTTCCAGATACCTCCCACCTGGCGCACACAAGGACCTGACTTCTAACAGCATAGATTTTCACCCAGTGAGACCCGTGTCAGACTTCTGACCTGCAGAACTATAAAATGATAAACTAGTGTTGTTTTAAGCTACTAAGTTTGTGGTAATTTGTTACAGCTGCAATCGAAAACTGCTACAGTGATGCAGCTGCTAAGTAAGAGAGCCAGGAGTCAAACCCAGGGCTCTGTTCCCAAAGTCTGATTTTTTTAAAAACCACCATAATATATAGTCCTGCCTTTAGCTTTAATAGGTTTTTGGTTTTCCATGAAGAGTGAGAAGGTAAAATAAAAGTCCAGATGCCAGCCACCATTAGTTTAAGTTGAGAAATAGATAGACTGTGTCCTTGATGTATCTTTACTTGCCCATCCCACAGTCCTCATGTTCAGTATGCCTCCTGTCTAGAAAAATAATGTTTGATAGGTTGCTAACACTTCAGTGTGAATTATCTTAGTGTAGTATCCCTTCCAGAAGTATTTGAATTCTAAAAGATGACCTGAGGAATGACTCTAATATTTATGAGAAAGAACATGACGCTTGAGTGCTGTGGCCAGCCCTGTGGGTTGATGAGCCCAACACCCATAAGCAGACCCCCTCTTGCACCAGAGAATTAGAAAAAGCTGCAGGTCCTCTTTGCCATGCTAAGGGAGTATTAGAGCCGGGAGTAACCCATGAGTGGAAATCTGCTGTGGGCTTTCTGGGAAGAGTTGTGCTTTTTTGATGAGAGGGATAATGGTTTCTGGCACAGCACCCCTTTTATTTTGTGTTGAACATGAAGGTGATGCCTGAAACTGTCACGGCCAACTTGTGACCAAAAAATCGCAAGCATGAGGACAAGAGTGCACATAGTAAGGGTGGCAAAGTTGGAATATAGAAGGACCTAGAGCTCTGACTACATTGCTGAGTCCCTGAACCAAGCCCAGCAACTGCCCTCCTCCAGGGGCCTTGTTGCAAGAAAGAGAAAACTTCTCCCTGTGTGTGCCAGCGTTAGCTGTCTTCTGTTACCTACAGCTGAATACATTCCAAGTGGGTCCAAGTACCTTCCAAGTCACAAGACAGCCACCACCCAGGAATGGGACCTGGGCAACAAAATTTTCATGGTGAACACATCCAAGAATGACAAATTGGGGGAACCATCCCAGAGAAATAGGATATAACTATAGATATCCAGTAAACCTGATGCATTCCACTTGGAGAGAAGAAATGCAGGGCTCGTAATTTTAAATGAAAGGTTAGTTAAAACCAGGAAACTCTGGAGAGCAAAAGCTTTTATTTGTTTATTTTTGTTTCTGGTGAGTTTATTACCTTTCAAAAGAAAGTGCTGTTAAGTTGAATACCTCTGAGAGTGACCATCTGTCCGTCCCCTACTTTCTAGGACCACCCTGGAAAATGTGAGGCATCTTATCCCTTTATCTCCACAATCATGTGGAGTTGGTCTGTTCATGGAATCACAATCTGAGATTACGAAATATAGCTTTTGTTCCTAAAAGGTCTGTTATTTATGAACCCCCAACAGCCAAGTGATCACTTATCCTTAATGGCACTTATTGATGCAGACCAGTGCTTTAAGAAATTCAGAGAGACCTTCACTTTGTAAGTGACTACTAAGATCTCTGACTGGTTAAAGATAACTGGAGCAGGCTAATCCTTTTAACAAAGGTGATGATATATATTGTGGCAGTTGAATGCTCCTTTACAGCCCAGGGAGAATAATCAATGATTCATTCATTTAATTCATGAATTTTCCTTCTATTTACACTTCAAACAGACTTGCCAGTTGTTTGCTTAGCTGACAAGCTCTGCCTTCATTATAAGCCATTAGTGGCTAGTAATAATTGAAACTGTGTTTGGATTTCAGAAATACAATAAACCTAATTAATTCTACTCTTAATAATATGAAATTTGTAATGACTAACTTGAACTTGACCAAAATTTGTGTCTTTGCCCTCTCCAAGAAACAAGAGTTCGCTAAACCATTTTATAGCCATAAACAAGGCTGATAGTAGAATTGTTCATAAAACTAAACAAGAGGTTAAACCCAGGTGCCTATAAGGAATCAGGCAGCAAGTATAAATGACTGCAAGGGCAGAGCATCATCTAAGAAAAACTTGGTCTTTTCTGCCTACTTGTAATAGAGACTTGGATAGAAGAAATTTTTAACTTTTCTCTTAATCCTGCTGCTATAGAGAAGGGGGAAAGAAGCACACATGTGATTATAAATGACAAGTGGACTCAGCCAGCGGTGGGGAGACAAGAAGGAATGGTGGAGAGATGGGAAGCTGAGCCCCCTCTAAAAGGGCCAGCTGCTATTCAGCTGCAGTTGCTACATGGAGTTGTTGGCTTAATATGGCCAAATGTTTCAGATTTTTGGTATAATTTGAAAATCTGAATTTCTAGGTGAAATCTTCCCATTTATAGACTTTGGCAATGGATTTTCTTTCTTTCTTTCTTTTTTTAAGTTAATGCTGTGCAGCCACCACAATGCAAATGGATGGCTTTCTGAGTGTGATCCCTAGACCAGCAACTTTAGCCTCTTCTGGGAACTTAATAGTAATGCAGATTCTTAGGTGCTACTCTGGCCTTAGAATTAGACTGTCTGGAGGTGGGGGGGCCCAGTGATCCGTTTTAACAAGTGCCCTAGGTAGGTTTGCCAGGTTTAGCAAATATTGCATTGGACATACACTAAAAAAGTATTCGTTGTTTATCTGAAATTCAGATTGAGTTGGGTATCTAAAGATTCCCAGAGTGCCAGACTGGAACACAGATGCTTGCTCTCAGTGGCAGAAGCGACTGATGTCCCCTCACCAATTAAATTCCAAGTACTCTGGGAAATTTCCACATTTTCCTTAGACAAGGAACATGGGAAGACTTGATTTGTGGATCCAAAGATCCACACCCTCTTATCCCAAAGAAAACCCATAACCACACTGTTCTTACTGAGAGTGGTACAAGCTGCCCGAGCATGTCCCTTCATGAAGCAGCTTTCTAAGTTTCCACACGACCACAAATGACAGACTTGTATGCATAGCAAAAACCAACTGGATGAGCTATTATGGTTCTCAGTTGCACCATTTTATTACTGTTCTGGGATTGAAGCAAAATAGATTATTTTATTAAATAAAGATTTTCCCTGTATCACAGTGGAGGCTAATTTTATTAGCTCTTTTTATGGGAACAACAGCACCCTGGTTGGGGAAGACATGAGTAGGGGTTGAAGGTATGGAGGGAATCATATTTTGTCATCCATGCACTCCAAAGAAGGCCGCCAGCATGTTTTAATTGGTAATTACTTACCAGAAGAGTTCTCCAGATCCTGCAGAAAATGTACAGTAATTTATAGATGATTCAAAAGGCATGTTCAACTACAATTAATATAGTTTGGGTTTGGGCGTGAGTGTGTCCCTGGTGTCCAAAACACCAGTGCTCAGTAATTTCAAAAATATTATTTCTTTGTTTTCTTCTGTGAGAATCCAGAGACTCCATAGTTTGAATGCATACCTTAAGATTCAGAAGGAAAGGAGTCCATAGCATGTTGGAAAACCCAATCAGATACTGTTTTTTCCCTGATTCTTTAGCTTTAAAACCTGAGACATCCACTTGCAGCTTTATTTAGCTTTTTAGATGAGCATAACCAGTAGATAACTAACCCCTACCACTTTCCTCAGGAAGGGTAGCCAGAGTTAGGTGTGGCCAGTTCCTAATAATTTAGTGCTAGCCCTGCCTCTACCTAGTGTGCGAGTCTGAGAGCTGGACAGTATTGTCTAAGGATAAATTTCCTGGTGGCGCAGAAGTAAAGTGTCTATTTCTCCGCTTATACGTTGTTAGGCACTCTGCCAAAGGTGGTCTCAGTTTTCTAGAGTCAAAAGTGATCTCTGTGTTTTGTTGTTGCTGCGCGAGTTTTTTGTTTTTTTGTTTTGTTTTGTTTTGTTTTTTTAATAGCAATAGGCCAAGAAGAACTCTAAAAAAATCATGAAGCTGACAGGAATGTTTTGTTGTCCCCAGCACCCCTTTTTCCCTCCTTGTGCCTCACTAGGAGACACTCTGGGCTCCCCACTGTCATCTATGCTCTGCCTTTGAGCCTTTCCCTGTCATCCATGAGCACCCATGCAGAAGCCTGTAGGATGCAAGCACTGGTCCTTACACCTTAATGTGCAGTGAAACTATAAGCTTCTTCTAAGGTCACTGCTTCAACCAGAGGTTATAAACTCGCAGCCCTGTGCACAGGTTTGTTTGCTTCCGAATAGTGTTTTGGTTTTTTTTTTAATTGTCTCCTTCCCTTCCATAGTTACCTATTTCCTTATATTGTTATCACTTCCCTAATCTCATTATCTATCTGCTTCCTTCATCTTGTTATCCACTTCCTATCTTGTCTTCTTCCTTCCTTTTATCAGGCTTTCCTTGGTTCACATGTTTAACACCTCTCATTATCTGCTTCCACCATCTCCTTGTCTACTTCCCCCACCTCCTTGTCTACTTCCCTCATCTCCTTGTCTACTTCCCCCATCAACTTGTCTGCTTTCCTCATCTCCTTGTCTGCTTCCCTCAGCTTATCTGCTTCCCTCATCTCATTATCTAATTCCCCTTCTTGTTATCTGCTTTCCTCATTTTGTTTTCTTCTTGGCTGCTATAGCCCTCTGAGTTTGTGACCTGCTTTAAACCATCTCTTCTTGAAAAGAATGGAAAAGGATTTTCAGAGCAGTGAAACTACTCTGCGTGATACTATAATGGTAGATACATGTCATTACGTATTGATCTGAGATCATAGACTACACAACACTGAGAGTGAACCCTCATGTAAACTATGTACGCCCAGGTGATAATGATACATTAGTGTTGTTACATTGGTTTTAACACATGTACCACTCTGACAAGTCATGTCGATAGTCGGGGAGCCTGTGCTTGTGTGGGGCGTGGAATATATGGGATATCTCTGTACCTTCTGTTCACTTTTGCTGTGAATCTAAAACTGCTCTAAAAAATAAAGTCTATTTAGAAAAAAATAAATAAATAAAGGACTATCAGGCTTTAGCAAAAGTGGGTGGAAAGTAAAGACCAGGGATAGGCAAGAGGCAGTAAACAGTCTGGTGTGTTTCCTTTCCTGGATTCCTGGAATCATATACTAGGCATAGACCTAAGCACTCTTGTCACCTGCTTATCTAGGCTTCCCCTTGCAGTGGCCTATGAGGGACCCCTGTGTTTGGGAATTTACCTACTTTGGGGGCATCAGCAGTGGAGTAGAGATGCTACTACCCTTTTCTTGCTCCCTGGCCCTCCCTTTCCTATCCAAGTTCTTACTAGATTGAAGTTTGCTGTTCAAAGGCCTGGTAACCTCAAGGCAGCTCTGACTATGATGTAGATGTAAGGAACAAAGGTCTCAGGGTATGGCTGGTGGCTTCCCTTGAGTGGACTCTGAAGATATGGCTCCTAGGAGAACAATAATCATTGCACCACTGAGCTTAAGCTGGCATAGAGGGATGGGAATCCAGAAGTCAGAGGTCTAAACCCAGTGACCCTGGGCAGAATGGGTCAGAATAAGCTTCAGGGTCAAGACTGTTTGAGTTAAAATACTGGCTCCATTACTTGTCGGCTGTATGATCTTGATTTACCTCTCTTTGTCTCATTTTTTATCATCTGTAAAATTGCTATAATAAAAATCTATCTCCTGAGGTCATGGGGTAGATTAAATGAGTTTAAGTATGTAAAATACAGTGCATAGCAAAGAGACTTTAAGAAAATATGAGTCTCTGGATTGTAGCTTTGGGGCTTCCCTCTATTATTCTTTGCTGTAGTCACATTTAGCAATTAGAACCAAAATTCATTTACATAAATGAGTAGATATTTTACTGCCTATTTTCTATTCAGAATTTTTAATGGAAATCTTATACTGACTAACGTTATATTTTTCTCATAAACCGAGATCCTTGTGTTGATCAAATGCAGTATGTTTTTCTCAAGTTTTTAGAACTGGTTTCACCTCAGGCTATTAAAAGTTCCATATCCCCAAAATAGCATTCCCTCATCTTCTAAGCCTACGATTCAAGACTATACTCTGCGGCCACAGCGGGATGCCAGATGGGGCAAAAGAAGGTGACTAGTGCCTACAGAGCAGTCTCAGGGCCAGAGGGTAGCAGGGACCCTGCCAGGTCTTCCAGGCCACCCTTTTGCCTTTGGGACAACAGATGCATCCCCTATATTAGACTATATCCAGGAGAGAAGAACTAAGAGATTTCATTGCAGAGATGAAGGGGCAGAAGCTGAGCATTTGATTTGAAGTACTGGCATGTATCATGTCACACCTTATGAAGGAAAGAGAAAGGTGTTCTTAACCTAAGGGAGGGGTAGAGACATTTGTCTTCTGTTTCAGATTGCCCCAGGCTACTGTGAGTTTGCTTTTCTGTTGTCCAAATTAAATTAGCAACTAATTAAGTCATGCAAGTAAAAGTTGCTTTCACGTGCTTCTGAGACCCTCTAAACTATCCAGTTTGCTTTTGGAGGGAAAAGAGCCTCGGTTTCTTTCTTTCTTAGTTCTTCCTTCCCCTCTATAATGGGAAATTGGGCTCTGTGTGTCACTGAAACTGAAAAGCTCTGAACCCACAAGAAGTTCGGACTTGATGAATATAAATGTGTTTCCTGGAAGCAGGCACCTCCCGGGGATCTGTATAAAAAATGAATCTGCTTCCCCTGAGGGGAATTGGGATCTGCTCTGGCCAGGAGGCGTGGCCTGAGGCTCTTTGTCTGTAACCAAAAGCGATTTCCAGTCCTTTTGGTCCCACCATGGCTTGCTCTGACCAGCTGAGGTAGCAGTGCGGAGCTGGAGCGGGTAAGTGCTGAGCAGCAAGATGGCTTACGCTGGTCACATCTCCCTGGACAAAGCAAAAATAAATCACACAGCATCCACTGCTTAAGATCTGATGAAATTCTCCATTTCCCCTCCAAATTGAATTCCTCCCAAAGGATTGGACCGACTCCTGAGAGTAATGAAGACACTCCTTCCTCCTCTGTTAGAAGCATGTTTCAAATTAACAGACACAGCCTTCTAATCTGGGTGGAGAGGTAGCTTTTAGGAGCAGTCTTGAGAAACTGTTTTCAGACCAGAAATTATATTTTTAATCTCAAAGGGGCAGGGCAGCAATACCATGTGGCCTTTGTGGGGAGGCAGCGCTGCTGGTGGTCTCTTGGGAGAGAATGGGAACACGTGTCCTGCTGTCACTCTTTGCCACAGTCTCCCTCCTCTGCCCCTCTGTTGTCCTCCTCTGTCACTTGTAGTGAAAGATAATTTATTATGGAGAATACAAGCAAGAAGGCTTGTGCTTTTTGAGAGTTGAAAATATTACTTTCCTGCCCATCTCTTACTTGGAAAAAATGATAACCTGATTTAAAAAAAGAAAAAGTACATTTTTAGGATGAAGATATCGTCGAAGTGATTATTTTCCATCCCATGTAATGATGATGAATCGACAATTTGGCATTTGCAGAGGCAGTTGACACGGGCCTTTTCAGGGGGAGGAAAAGAAAAAAGGAAACCGTTTTCAAATGGGCCCTGTCAGAGTGAAGACTGATGACCTGCTGGCTGATTAGGATCATGAATAAGAGTCTGAGAAAGGGGGAATGTGTGAGGAGCCCAGGGGTGAAACTTATAAATCAAGGTTAAGGTAGGAGTAGAAAATTCTAAACATTCATTCTGTTTTGAACATGGGCATAAAGTAGAATATCTGTTGGTAAAGGAATATTTAATATTACTCCTTGAAGTGAATTTAAGAACATTATATTTTTCTCCACTAACTTGAAAAAAAAAAGCAGTTTAAAAATTCTACTTAACATGAGATTTTCTGATTTTGAGGGTCAAAAGAAAAAGAGAAAATTCTACTTGAAAGAAAATTCTGTTAGTCTTTTTATGTCAGAATTTTGTTAACAACCCTTGGAAAAGGTTATCAAAACCTCACTCCATGTTTTAATTTAGTTTTAAGAAAGAAGCCATTTCCTTCAGAAGGATATATAACCCCAGAATACCCCACAGATAAAACACAACCTTAGAAAACAAACTTCACTGTAGGAGTATTGGGGTCTGGTTCCCAACTGGAAAATTGCTTTTCAGAGAGAAGTTTTCCACTGATAATAGGGTGGGTCATTTATATCCAGTGAACCGCCCTTCCTTCCTATCTAGGAGGATGTTTAAGCTTTTTCAGAGGACAATGGGAAATACATTTATCCCTGGCCAGGAAGAAAGGATTGAAGATGGGAAGTGGGAATGTAGGTGGGATTCCAGCTATGTCAGGGTCTGTCCGGAACCCAGGCAAGATGCACCAGGGCCTGGGTGGTGTCTCCCCAGTACAGGCAGCTTGGGAAGGAAGTCTGCTGGAGAGGACAAACTGCCAGAGAAGAAAAATTAAAGGGCAGAGAAACACAATGCCACCCCCAACACATCTGCTTTTCTACATTCCTTCAGGCCTTCTCAGACTTTGATATTTGCATAAATGGGCCTTGAATTGGCTTCCCCACTGGGACAAAACAGCTAATGGGTCACTGAGGACAGGGCAGGTTTTTTTCTTCACAAACAGTCATCAGCTTGTGTAACCTTCCTGGGTGGAGCAGAGGGGTCAGCCTTAGAAAGTCTCTGTTACTACGGTGGGTGCACCGTCTGAGTCTCTGGCCCGCAGACCCTTCTGATGCAGGCTTGTCTTTAAGCCTGTTTATAAGGCCTGATGTTACTTGTGTTTTGTTTTAGCCAAAAGGGTGAAGTGCTGCCAACAGTATGTCTGGAATGTTATTTACTTGGTACATTTCTGTGGCTTTTCTTTGTAGTACTACGCATGCCAGAGCAAGGGGTCATTTACTTAAAAATGCCAGGTTGCACAGTCTGTCTCTTCTCCATGGACTTTCTCAGTAAGCTCCCTCCCTCCCTCCCTCCCTCTATCCTTTCCTTTTCTTTCTTTTCACCCTTCCTTCCTTCCTTCTTTCTTTCCTTCCTTCCTTCCTTCCTTCCTTCCTTCCTTCCTTCCTTCCTTCCTTCCTTCCTTCCTT